>JALIZH010013452.1:0-62082 GCA_030522465.1 Rhipicephalus appendiculatus | reverse complement strand
TAGCGGTAATCACTAACCCACGTTAGTGGAACCACTAACGCCATCTAGTGATATTATTTCCAAGGACATATACACACAACGCCACCTATTGAGCAATTCATAAACTAGAGGTGGCTACATACATACTACGTACAAACGGCGGAGGGAACGACCCACACCCTGAGGAGCTTCGCCCCTAAAAAATGTTACCCTTCCCTCTGCACTACGATGATCCCTGCGAACTGTTCCCTTCCTCCATGCCGAGAATTGGACATTCGTACATGTGTTTAGCGGCGCAAAAATTCAGTTACAACGGGCAACAATGACGGTCACGCCTTGGTATCCAGGCAACAATGAAATGTGGCAACGCGACATGACAAGTCACCTGGATGAGAAATCAGGTTTCCGCACCAAAGACGGCCGATCACTGACAAGCCAGCGGTCGAAACATCCTCAATTATTGCAGAACGGAGCCCTCAAATATACGCACGCGACGTTCGAGGGACGCATTTCTGAACGCCTTCGGGTGCCGTTTATAAGACGCCGAAATCTGTGTTATAAAAAAGCATCGCTTAAATACTGTTTTACAGCCAAAGCTGTTGTGAGATCACAACAAGGGCCGTTTTTGTCCCGTAGTTGCGCGCCGCCGCCTCCGCCTCCGCCTCCGCCGGTGTCCGTAACCACTATCACGCGAAAGAATAAAAAATATAAATAAAAAAATCCATATGACAGAATGGTAATCGAACCCGGACCCTCTGCGTGGCGGCCCAGCACTCTACCGCTGAGCTATGCCGGTGCTTGAAACTGCGTTGCAAATTGACCCTATGCAGGCTTCAAGTCGGGTAAGGAATCGCGCGTGTAATAAAACGTTTCAGAACAGTGCAGCAACAACCAGGCGCCACACAATGCGAATTGCGTAACGAGTGGGGCGTTCAATGCTCCAATCCATTACAAAAGCCTCAGACTTAATTCTTCATCGTCGTCAGCCACAGCATCAACAAAGTGCACATAATGCGTAACAAGTGTGTAGCGCGTACCGCGCTTTTCCGAAGAATGACGAGTAATGACATAGTGGACGCTTCTCCACTACGCAAAAAATATGATGATTTATGGCGTTGTGGGTACCATGCAAGTGGACTTGTAGTAGTTTCCCCAAGAGTGTTTAAAAAAGGCTCTATAAAGGCCGCTCTTCCAGCTTTCGCTGTGACTGTGCTGCGCGTTCCGCGCAGGCCTGGCGTTTTTTTTTTTTTTTTTTTTTTTTTTTTTTTTTTTTTTTTTTTTTTTATAAATGCTGCTAAGGCTAAATACTGTGTAAGGTTAAATACTCTTTTATAAGTGACACGTAAGGGGTTGAATTCTTATAGGCTGACGGAACTAGGACTTTAAGTGTAAAACATAAATTTTGCGCGCGTTCGCGCTTCGTTTATAACTTTTTAACATCGAATATCAGTACAGAGAGAGCAATTACTGTTCTAACGTTCGTATAGACGCATATATTCATCAGTCCACCGTTCGAGTGCGGTCCTCGGGGCCCCAAAACGAACGGATAACCTCGTGTTCATCATATGGGCGGCTGTCGTAGGCGCTGAACCATCGCGTCGTGCGGTTTACTGATAACCGGTTGCGGACCCCTGTGTGATCAACGGCGCGTAAAACGGCCCCGGCAAAACGTGACGACGCAGCTTGGCGACGACGCAAGCTCTCTTGACGCGCTGACGCGAGTAATGGGATGGAGACACGCCACAGTGTGGCCCGCCACTCGACGATGACACATATTTCGACAGAGACATAATGTACCGCTTTATGAGGCAAGGGCCCTTCGCGTGTCCCCCCGGACTGCGTCGGAACGAGCGCCTCCTCGATGGAATTTCTGTGCAGCATTCCGTAAGCTTCGATGCGTCCTATAGACTATTTTCCGTAAGACATCTGGGCGCCGCCATCTTGGGCTGCCGATGTTTTCTTGTTTTCGTATATCGCAACGTGACTTATTAAGGCCATGAAACATCGCATGCACCAACCCAACTGTTTTCATGTGCATGCGTCTACCGAAACAATGTTCGTTTAGTTGTTGAAGATACAAAACACAAAGGTTAACAGCCCAATATGGCGGCACTCAAACCCATCCGTAAAATAGTCTATAGACCGTTTCAAAGGAAAGAAGAAACACCTCGTTTATGGACTGTGGCACGGGAGTACAAAGGCTGACGCCACTGCCACGGCAGTGCATCTTGCGGAGCCCCGCCTTTTACCACATCCTAGCGCTGATTATGGCGTTGACCTCCCCGGGAGCCTTCTCTGAAAAAGTCTATAGTCGCCCGCAACAACCTAAGGAGAAACGTACGCACGCCTTTGTGTGTCTGTAGGAGAAAGTCACCAACCTTGACGCGCTACTACGCATTACTTCAAGTGTTATCATGAATGGTAACTTTATTTTGTGTTTCTTGCAGATGTGTGTTTCTTGGTGATTTTTATTAGTTTGCTCTGTGTATTCCTATTTTAATATTGAAGCAACTGTACTTATTGGGAATTCTTGTCATGTTGCTGCTGTTGTTGGACGGGGAGATGGGGACCGGTCAAGCTGCCTATAGGCAGCTTTTATCCCGCCAACTTCGCTGTTTATGCATGTTCTGTACTTAAGTGGCAATAAACTTCATACTTCAAACTTCAAACCTGAAATACGCGAGAAGTGGTTGACGTCACGTGAATTAGTGAATGTAATTGGATGGGCGCACCTATGTGAATTTTTTATGGGTGGTATAGTGATGGTTTTGGGTGGGACTTACATTATTTTTTTAGGGGCGAAGCTCCTTAGCCTGTCGGTCGTGCGTCCCTTGTATGTAGTAGCCACCTGCTGATGACGATGACGATCGCGATCGCGATCGTCATCCCCACTATGCGATCGCATAGTGGGTACATGGAATGTACCCACTATGCGTCATAACGATGACGCTGATGACAATGACGATCGCGCTGCCATACAACACATGGCATCGCGATACCACATGGAATGTACCCACTATGCGTCATAACGATGACGCTGATGACGATGACGATCACGATGTCATACAACACATGGCATCGCGATATGGTCTCACATGCATATCGTTTGACCACATGCAACCAACCACCATCACGTCTTCGATGATGTACCTCCGGAGCTTCGCCCACGCATCATCATTCACTCCGCGGATATGCTGTGATTTTTTTTTTTTTAGGTTGTGAGCGACTATAGTCCTCGAAACAGTCATCGTGAACGACTGGCATGATGGTACTGACACAAGAGAAGGGATATAGACAACATGACCTCACTAACGTTTTGGCAGGTGGTATAGCTCTGTCAGAGTAACAGGACAGACAGACAGACAGACAGACAGACAGACAGACAGACAGACAGACAGACAGACAGATAGATAGATAGATAGATAGATAGATAGATAGATAGATAGATAGATAGATAGATAGATAGATAGATAGATAGATAGATAGATAGATAGATAGATAGATAGATAGATAGATAGATAGATAGATAGATAGATAGGGACTTTCCAAGTTGCGAAACAATTACAATTCTTAATAGAAAGGCTTCTATGCTGGAGGTGAGCCGCAGGAAATTCGCAACTGCGCACGCAAAGGCGTTAAGATGCGCCAGGGAAATTAGCGAACGCTCTTCTCGCCCAGGGGGTTACTTAAAGCAATCTCACTATGGCGACCATTGTGTGTGGGTGTGTGTGGGGGGGGGGGGGGGAAGGGGGGGCTAGGCGGAGCTCTCTCATTAGGCTAATTAACATTTTGCGGCAAATGAGTTTCTACTCGCTTCGCAGTAGTGGCTTAGAGACGAGTTCCTCGGCATTTTGAAGGCGAACGTCTGAGGTGGCACGCCGGCTGCCAAGTCTTCAACTCCTCGAGATTAATCACGTAACGCGTTTCTTGAAAGCGGTCGACGGATACGGCGAGGTAATGACTTTCCAGTGTGCGCGCGCAGCTGGGCTCGCTTCACGATAAGCAACGGGCGATGTTGAAGAAGATTGCGTTTACTGTAAGGTGATCAGGGAACTTCGTCAAACTTTAAATGTATCCTTTTCCGCTCGAAGAACGTGCACTAACTGAGTTTGCATTAGAAACTCGGGATAAGCGGCGCTGTAACCAGCTCACTCGACGCTGAAGCTTGAAGTATACCGTGTTTTACGGAGTATGCCACACTCCGAGAATTGTACAAAGGTCGAACGATGGAAATTCTCTCGCGCCTGGTAATCCTTGGGCGTGAACTTCGTTCAATCTTTTTCTCTATTTCTTTCTAACTTTTTCACTCGTTCTCTCGGTACTCGTTCTCCCCTCCTCACCCTCACATCTGTCCTCCTCACGCTGTTTTGTGGCTCTGCCGAAGCAGATCACCGAGGCCACGTGGGAAGATGCGCGTAGTACAAATCTGCACCGCCAGGTACCGCAACGATCGCAACTGCTCACAATTTTTCAGTGAAACGATCAACTAATTTTCATTAATATCCCGACACTTGGCTGGCCCTTTTCTGGGTAGAGTGGTGTTCCAATATCATATGTATTCAATATAACTCTTAACTTGAGTCAGAACCATCGATTTCTATTTTAGAAGGCTTTTTATGAACATCCTTAAAACAGGCAATACGTGATCGACCGGATATGCTTAAAAGTCAAACAACGGTGTCACTAAGTACTCTCACCACTATAAGTGATACTCCACTGCACGCACACTTTTTTCTCAGTTGCTAAATCGCATTGCGAGACATAACTACAAGTTCAAACGAAATGTAGAAAAGTTCAAGAGATTCCGCTGAACTAACCATGAGTGATTATGTGCAGCGAGAGGCAAATATCAAAGCGTAAGCGGTGACAATTTGTTGTTGTTGTTGTCGTCGTCGTCATCTCACGCTCTTGGTAGAAGGAAGGCGTCTAGACACGGACACAAGACATTAGAACATTAGAATATTGATTCGGCGGCTAGAGTCTCCTCAAAGCGAATATCGCGAGTAGCCACGAATGAAGGTGGATTTGCGAGATAGGGCCGAAAACTTAAAGCCTATCCGGCGAGTAGCTTACGTTCCGTAAAGGTCTACGTTCCGCAATGACCCACGCATGCGCAGATTCCTTCCGGTATCTGGTAACACGGTGACGTAAAGATGTATACGTACAAGCTAAAAGCCCCTAATGTATCTTATCTCGACGCTCCACGGAATATCAACCGATTTCAAATTTCCGCGCTCGCGTGTACTGTTTGTCACGTCCGGTGCCATTACACATCACTTTCAGCGTTCCAGAAAACGAGCCATTCACGAAATCGCCCCAGAGCGCGCGGTGTAGGACAAAGGCGCAACAAAAGCGGGGGGACGCTCTTAGCAACAATACAACAGACACCGAGAAAACACTACGCGCGTCTTTCCGTAGGACGGTCGCTACGGCGCCGGGGAAAAATATACGGCCCTCCTCTTCGATCGAGTTGACCCTTAGGCCGGCCGCCCGTACTCTCCCCTTCCCCGGAGACTCTCCTCCTAGCCTCCTACCGGCTTCTTCAACCCAGCCTTCTCAGGGGTCCCAGCGCCACCTGGACCGAGCAGTCGCGTGGGCTGATTTTTTGGCATTTCGCCCCTCCAACCCCGCCAACTCCGGATCGTTTCGCCGCTAAGCTCTCGGGACAGGTTTCGCAGAGACGACGGGTCAGGACTTGGCTTTCGTCTTAGAAGCGCGCTCGTACGTCGGGGAGCTGGTAAACGATCTATACCGTAGAATCGGAGACGAGCTAAAGAGCGGTCATTGAGGACAGGTTGCTTGAACTTCGCCCACTTTCTCGTTTTAGGTTTCTACTAAGTCGTTTCGTGCATGGCTAGCTGTCCTTCCAAAGCGTTCCTCTAGAAACTACTTCAAGATCCATTTTCGTCTCCCACTTGTTTTTTTTTTTCCTTTTAGTACAGCGAATCACGGCAAAGAAAAGAATAGGAGCTGCGATTTTGAAACCATCGTCTCGAAATGGGCGGAAATTGAGCGGCTCCGCACTCATATCTCGCAGAAGCTTCCCGAGTTAGGATTTTGCTTTGAAACCTCGTTTAGGGCAGAGTGGCATTTAGGGAGGCATTAAGCTCGCCTATCCCTTTACCTTTTTTATTGCTCCCTTCATTTGAGCTCCTTTTTTTTCCCGGTTCTTTCGGAGTTATACTTCTACAGTGGGTCATGCGGAATTCGTCTGCGGATTACGCCCGGTGCTTTACCGCCTGACAGTTTCCAGCTGAAACGGTGAGTCCTAAAGTTTTATATCCGGCTTATAAGTGGCTTAGAGCTAACAGCGCCTAACTCAGGCTGGCCGTTACTGGATTAAAGATAGTTCCTAGGCCATTTGTTCATTCTGTTCTTCTTAGCTATTCTTACTTAACGACTACTCTGAATAACTTTACAACCTAAGCGCACCGTCACTGTTGCTAGCCTAATACCATAATAACCTTCATTCCAGTGTAACGCGTATTTTTTTCGTTTATACAATGGTGCAGAACTTCTTTAAGCACAAGTAGGGGTAAAGTAATAATTAATGTGTAGTTATGCAGAACTTATTGTTGTTACATTACAGCACTCGAGCACAAAATTATGCTCGGACCTAATTGTGTACAACATCGCATACGCAGCATATACGGCAGAACTTAAAACATACAAGGGTAAAAATATCAAGCATATATGAGATAGGGAACAAGCTCATTCACAGATCTGTTGAACAACGTGCGCTATTCGGAATCTCCCGTAGAATAGGCTGCAAAATATATCTTGTGCGACGTTTCAAAGAGAAATTCTCAACATAACCATTAGTACGCACGACACAGTGTATAGTCTGTCCTGAAGAAAAAAATTCAAGCCTTAGAAGTGCAGTTATCGAAAGACATACCAGCTGATTTATTCAGCCAAGAACATTCCATGCCGCACACTCCATAAAATGTTATGCTCTGTTTAAACCAGCGTTGGATCTGCGCAAACATTCCATGACCATGAGAGTGAACTTGGTTAGACATGATAGACAACCGATCAAAACATGTTGTAGGATTAGTTGGTTGATTCTTGTTCCAAAATGATTACTACGCAACCCAAGGCGAGAAGTTCAGACGTGGAAAGAGTGGCGCTCTGTCACGTTCTGAGTTGCATCGCCACTACTTTGCAACAAGGAAGGACAAACTTCGGAAAGGAGGCATATATTTCATGAGTCTACCTTCTCAACAGCATTAGGACTTTAGCCCAGTGGCAGCGGTGATAACGGTAGCTTATCTGCGACGTTACGATTAAGCATTGCCCAGTAGCACCTGTTAGTGAGCCCAGATTTTGAAAGCATACGCAAAACATGCTTTTCTGTCCTTGAAGCAGTAGTAGCGGAGTAGATGTGAGCGTGCCAATGGTACGGGAGCATTTTGCATTGCACGACCTGAGTGATATTCTTCTCGCCAGCATATCATGGCGCACCGTAGAAATTAATTAATTAATTAACGAATGAAAGAAAATGCAAGAAAGAAAGAAAGAAAGAAAGAAAGAAAGAAAGAAAGAAAGAAAGAAAGAAAGAAAGAAAGAAAGAAGAGCGTGTTTGTTGGCCGTTGCGACGAAAGGAAAGTGCCAAGCACACAGCAAGGTAGCTTAGCCAGCCCCAAAGGTCAAAAGCCATACAGTTTACTAAAGAGTACAGTAGGTGCGTAATGGGACCAGGGAATTACACTTACAATCCCACTAAGGGTCAAACCTAACGTACTCTGACAGCAGTTGACTGTCGAGACTGGCAGGACCATTAATCAAGCTCTGCCGTTCTTCGATCACGTACTGAGTGCAGTCACATAGGACAGGCTTTATAGATTCATGCCCATATGACAAAGCTCCGTCACCGATGGCAAGCGCACAGGTCTCGCTAATCATTTATTTCTATTCTCGCATTAATCAATAGACAGTTATAGTATAGCGGGCTTAGCGGGATAGCGGGCTTAGCGGAATAGCGGGATCGAAGTGCGCATGCGCTGTGCGCTAAAAGACCCGTAGCGTGTACCGCACGCTCGCTATTTTTCAGATTTAGCGTTACCGTGTTTTCGTGGTCTACGTAGTGTACGTAAAACATGGCGGCGGTTTTGGACGTCCGCTTTGAAATGAATTTAGCCTTGGTGGGGACGGTTCCACTTCTTTAGTAGCTAACGACTGTGCAAAATGGCTTCGCTTGCCTTCAGGTAGCTTCGACGACCGAGTATTACGGATAACTTAGGGTAGTTTTTGTGATCGCTTCTCATTTCGAACGTCCCTAGGCCTAACTAGAAGATCGGTGTAAACAAATCCGCAACATAAAAATTCGCGCTTTTGGTGCGTGGTTCATACTTATTTACTTTTATTATTACTAAATAAAAGTACTAATATTGCTGCGCGCGGGGATACAGGCGAGAATTCTCAGTTGTTTTTTTTTTTCACTCTTTTTAATGCATTCACCCTCCGCTAGATGACGCCACCGTGCCAGCTTGGGTACGTAAACGCTATCCCGCTAAACTATAACGCGCTGTCCGAAACGAACGTGTGCGGCACGGTAACGCTATTCGCTTAACTCCCGCAATCACGCTAACGCTATACTATAACTGTCTAATACAACGTTGACTGGCGCGCAGTCGGTCTTCTCTATGTAACTAAATCGCTGCGCGTACAATCCCAGATGCGACATGCAAGAAGCAACAATGCTCTTATTCCATAGATTGTCAGAAACTGAATCATCGACTTCATTGGACGGCATTATAACTTCTGTTTTTGGGGTAGAATAGGCTACCCGGTGGGTTAAGGGCAGCCCTTATATTTCCGCAACTCCACTCCAGATTGATTGGGGGTTGGAGCTGCGGAAATTGATCCCCAGCGCTCCGCTGTGTATCTTTCTTGTGTCCCGTCGATTAGTGGCCCTATACAATATACAGTCATGCTTTACCAACACACCCAGTCTTCAACCTTAGCCCCGTTAATTTAACCTCAAATGTCGAAGATCAAGCCGTTTATTTCGTCGTGTAGTTGCGTTTGACAAATGAAATTTTACAATTAGATTGAATGCAATATTTTCCTGAGCATGACTTGGAGGGTACTGAAGCGAATACCAAATAAATATTTCCTAATGTTCACATTGCCCGTGACAATGTGAGGATTCTTCACTTTCATGAAGAAAGCAAGCTGGGATGTACCAGGCAAAAGTTTCATATTTATCGTAAATTATAGAAACATACCTGTATACAACAGAAATTCATAAGGTGGTGCAAGCTTGAAGCGATGAAAAATCCTTGAAACACGGGATGTCGTTGAAGTCAACGTTTTTGTTGCAGCCTTGATGAAGACAGGAGCGCTTGTCGAAACGCCGGATACAGCAATTGTTCGAAGGCTTTTTCATCCCCTATATACAGCATGAGTTAGGAACATCCCCAGCTAGCTTAGTGCAACTTGACATGCAAAAATACGGGCTGTACCCCCGCTTGTTTATCATTAGGTACGTGTAAACAGAAACATAGTTTCACGAGATATCCTTGATTTGAAGCCAACCACAATTTTCTATTGTAGTAGAATGGACCCGCATAGATGCGTTCAGTAAACAGGTGTGAGAGAAATTGGAATGTATTTTATTATACCTATACTGAAAAGCTTTATGCGACATGGTCTGACGAAGATTGTTACTTTAGCGGCACTAGCGTTTTGCACTACGGTGAAAATGAAGATTCAGGTACGGTATAGGTACGTGAAAATTTTGCGTCTGTCAACTCGATAAAAGTGCTGCCGCCGTAACTGGCATATTAACCGTCCCCTTATTTCTTCTTTGCTTGTTTTTACATTGAAAACTGTTGCAAACGATGGTGGAGGCAAAGATGGCTGCTGAAAGGAGGCATCTTGAAGCGCTTATAGCCCGGGTTTTAAAATGTTGGGATGAAGTCATCACACAGCCATCACATATAAAACGTACCTCCATAAGGAAACTGTAGAAAATAATTATGCGCTGCAAGAAATATTTCAATCAAACAACGATCCAATATAACAATCGCAAGCGGAAGCAATGGCCATTTGCTCACCAATTCGCTACACACACTTGGCAGCGATGTAAATAATTCTGAAAAAGAAGTTGCGACTGATTATCATCAGAATATTAAGCAGAAGGCAGACTCAGTGAAAACTTTCTTGTTATTTTGCAGCTTTCTAGCTTTGTTGTCACTTGCTTACATATGTTTTTTATTAGACTTTGGTTCATGTTTTTTTTTTATTTTTGAATGTCCGGTTTTAACGGTTTTAATCAGTTTCGTACCGAGCGCCAAGTCATAGTCTTTTTATTCTACTTTTTGCTAGTGCTCATGCTTTCGTGATATCTGCTTTTGCCGCGTCTTGTAAACCCTTATTCGAAGTGATAGTCATGCCGGGAGGCCGCGTCACTTGACATCATTCGTGCCATTTTTGATGTTTGTTCGCCTGCCTATATATTCTCTGCCTTTCCAGTAAAGAAACCAGTTGATAGTCAGCGCCGTGTCCTGCATGTCATTTGTCCCGTTTTCTGCGCTGTTCTGCCACGATGAGTGAGAACTGTTCCACTACATACACTTGACGATTCATAGACGTAAACACGTGAAAAAGAAATTGTGCTTGTGGGTTATTGTGTTCGTTAACGGAAATGCTTGAAGCGTACAGCGGAGCGCTGTCGATAAAGGATTGCCGCGGGGGGATCTTGAGCTGCTCTCCGCACTTGAATGCTAAAGAAGCGTTGTGCCTTACTGCACATGTACAGCCTCCAGCATTTTTAACTATATCGCGCGAGCGTCGACCGCACGCGGTATCAGCGCCTTACAACGGCGATAATCTTCGAGACCGGCAGTGGTACGCGCAGGCACACAAAGCAGCACATTAACGCGCTGATGCAAGGCGCTGTAAGGGGCTGAAGAACCCATAGGCGTGTGCACGGGGGGGGGGGGGGGGGGGGCGGGGGGGGGGTCGAGAAGGGGGGGGGCGAAGCCAGCCCCATACATTGACATAATAGGGGGGGGGGGGGGGCAAAGTCAGCCCCATACATTGACATAATAGGAGGGGGGGGGGGGCGCTGCGACGAACTTATGCCCCCCCCTGGAGGGGGAACCCTGCCCACGCCTATGGAAGCACCGTTGTAAGGCGCTGATACTGCCTGTGGCCGACGCTCGCGCGATATATTCAAAAATGCTGGAGGCTGTACATATTATCCCTTATACAATTTCTCATGCGCATCGGTGCCGTATATTTGCAGAAATATCGCCTGACGCACAGCCGGCGCTGATGACAAGAAACAACTTCCCGTTTCGCCATGGATTCCATTGGCCACACCGCACACCGACCGAACAGCACGCCGATGCAATCGTCTACGTCAGTGTACGTGACAAGGCTGAACTTTTTTTTTCAAACTATGGAATAGTGCGTCGCGAGGAGGAATACAAGTGGGTCAAGGTCTTCAACGCTTAAGTCGGGAGAGCTCCTGGTGCTCAGAGCCCGGGCCCTGCACTGATGGTTGGCTCTACAGCGAGGTTCACAGTGAGATTCCACTGTATAGGCACCGTCCACCGACGGGAGGGAGCTGCGTTGCTCGCAGTGGCCGTCAAGGAGGTTCTCGGTGGCCGTCCCACGGTCGCCGACAGTGGCCGCTAGGGGCACGCAGAAAACAAGAGCTCGCACGAATCTCCCCTTAAGCTCGGCCACAGTCAGCCCACTCATGCCGGGGAGACGCGCGCATCGCGTTTAAATATCATCATCATCATCATCATCATCATCATCATCATCGACCTGACTACGCCCACTGCAGGGAAAAGGCCTGTCCCATGTTCTGCCAATCATCCCGCCTTACACCCTTCTTTATTGGGATTCTGTCGCTTTCTTTACGGAGGACTATGGTGGCTGTGGATCCGCTGTAGATTTCATCCAGTATGTTTATATAGGCTTCGTCGATGCCCTGATTCCGCAGTGTCTGCATGACTGCTGATATCCCCACCAAATCAAACGCCTTCTCGTAATCTATGAAGGCTATGTATAGGGGTTGGTTGTATCCCGCGCATTTCTCTATCACCTGATTGATAGTATGAATATGGTCTATTGTTGAGTAGCCTGTACGAAATCCTGCTTGGTCCTTTTTTTTGATTGAAGTGTAATGTCGTATTAATTCTATTAGCAATTATTTTTGTAAATAGCTTGTAGACAACGGACAGTTCCAATATGTTCGTGCCCAACTCAATTCCTGTTTTTGTCGACTCGGCTGTGCGTTCTGGCGCTGTAGTGGCAATGAGTAACTCAACTGCACGGTGCCTATTTTGCCATTACACACGCCATGGAAAGGAAAGCGAAAGCTGCAACTTTAAGAGACAAGTAGAGAGTAGAGTTGGTCAGGGAACAAGCGGGTGTTAAGGACATCTTAGTCATAATCAAGAAGGAATGGGCATGGGCGCGGCATATAGAGCGTAGGCAAGATAACATCTGGTCATTAACAGTAACATATTGGGTGCGACAAGAGGACAAGCGCGCGAGGGGAAGGCAGAAAAGTCGGTGGGCAGATGAGATAAAGAAGATTGCGGGAATTACATGGCCGCCGCAAGCACAGAACAGGTTTTATTAGCGAAACATGGGAGAGGTACTTGCACTGCACTGGATTAGAGTGTACTAGAACTTTTGAGTGGCGCGACCGGCACGCTCTCCCCTTGCTTGCAGCTGTCCACGTTTGCGGGGAAAGTAGCGGCGGCGCTGCCATCGACCAATCTTCCAGTTTGGTTGTTTGGTTTTGCTTTGCGTGGCTGTGCGGCATGGCCGGCATCTCGCTTTTGCTCGCAAAATGACCAAAAAACAGCGTCTAAACCATTGTTACGCGCCCGGTTGCACAACGGGATATCCGCGTGTGCAACAAAGTCGCAAGTTATCCCTTTTTAAGGCCCCAAAGGATGAAGATCGACGACTTCTTTGGGAGCGGAACCTCCATCGACTTGACAGGCCGCTTGACGCCGATTGTGCGGTGTGTGAGTTGCACTTCGAACCCCATTTTATTCTGAGAGACTACGTCCATATTATCAATGGTGTTGAAGTCCGAATTCCCAAGGGAACGCCGACGCTTGCCCCTGATGCAGTCCCGACGATTTTACCCAACCTAATCAGTAAACATCAAGCACACTGACCTCCAAGGGTGCCATAGACAACACACCAAGCTTAAATTTTGTTGTGTACGCAATGTCACCAGAATACGAGAAATATTTCGAAATCTGTGATGCCACGCGTGGAGATTCTGACAAGAAATTTAAAAATAATACTTTGACCTTGATTTCTCTCTGTATGAATAAAATTATGATGGTGAAATTAAAAACATTAAAGAGTTCTAAGAGAAAAGTTAATCGATCTAAACCGATTTACTGTTCCACTTTAGTGTCGCTTGAAGTGGTTTTGCAACCATAACACAATTTTATTTAAATACATTTTTAAAAGATGACCTTAGCTCTGTCGTTCAGTCTGCTTAGTTTTATGTTATGTTTTGTGTACTGGCCCTAATATTTTATGCTTTTGACAACTTTTTTATTATCATTGTATTGTATAAATATGCAAACCTTGAATTTTATGGTCTCAATTATTATTAGTAGTAGTAGTGTACTGCTACAACTTTACTTTGCTGTGCAGTGGTGTTGCATTTTTAAACTCTCAAAATCACCCACTAGAGTGTTAGACGTTTTTCTGCAGTAGAAACATGTTTGCATTTTTGTAGCTGCTACTACAATGAATGCATTCCAATCTTTTAAAATAAAGGGGTTACTAAAGACGTTTTTCTGCAGTAGAAACGTGTTTGCATTTTTGTAGGCGCTACTATAATGAATGCATTCCAATCTTTTAAAATAAAAGGGAGCTTCGAAAAAACTGCTGTTATTCAGACCACGTCAATAAAGCATTTTTTTTTTCTTGCTGTCATGTGTGAACGAAACCTGAAGCAACGCGCCCCTTATTCCATTCCAGTTGTGGTGTTCTACAGGCAGTGGGCCAAGAGATCTTCCTCCCGTGTGCAACATATTCTTTCCTCTTTTTCTTTTTTTTGGCCTTCCGATGTGTACCGGCTAGCTCGTTTCGCGTAAGAAAGTGTAACGTGTACGAAAAAAAAAAAAAAAAGAAAGCGCTCGGCACATAGTAAAATGCGCTGCGCCGCTTCAAGCTGAAGTGCGGTAGGCACCAACTTCAATAATAATAAAAATATCGAAAAATCTTTGCTCAGGCATGTTTATAAAAAGGAGGAGGTATAACAGGGAAGAAGGAGGGAGATCGCCCTGGTCGGCGCACTATCGGCGCGACGGAGAGGTACCAACACGTACGCGGAGCGCCTGCCAGCCATCCGCCCGGGAAGATTGGTCGACGCCAGCGCCACCGCACCTTTCCACGCTGAGAGGCCCGCGCCCAGGCAGCCGTTCGCGCCACTCCAAAGTTCTAGTACACTCTAACTGGATGCAGTCATGCTGATGATGGTGATGTCGACCAGGATGATGATGATGATGACAAGCGTCATACTAAACATAGCAAGACATTGTTTTCTCAAGCTAGAATGGTTCGCGCAATGCTTCAACTAACGATAATACCACCAAATTATGGCCGCACCTTTTCTTCACATGCAGTCAAAACAAAACTACAAAATATAACTCCTACATTAAAAAAGCTCCATAATGCTTGTTTTTTTTTTTTTCTGTATGACTGACCTACAGGCTGCATTTTACAAGTTTTACAAAGTTCACAGCCTGTTTGCCGCCGACCAAGATATTGCGCCATCTGGCGAATGAGCTATAGCCGAAGTTTTACAAGCTGTACGAAGTAGACGTTCCGTTTGGCACTGACCAATTACGTGTCTTATATTAAGCAAGATTTAGAGACTTCACGTGGTTCATCGTGAAGTAAAAACAACGCGACAGGTTAGACACAGAGAAGCGAAACAACACAAGCGCTTGCGCCGTTTCTTGTCTCTGTGTCTAACCTGTTGCGCCGTTCAAAGTGCGGAACACTTTATGGGCCTGTCCTTTTATATTCTGCCATAGTATGCTGTCGTCGTCGTCACATGTCGCTCGGCGTTACGCTGGCAAAACTACGAATAGCATAGCCATATATAGCACAGCCATGTATTGCAAGAGGGCGGGGAAGGGAAGTGAGGCTGAGCTGTAGGGAAAGGAAGAAGAGAAGGGGAGGAAGGGAAGATGCTGTTATAGTATGCTGTCTTCTTATGTCGCCGCTTGGCGTCACGCAAACCAATGTGTAGTATAGCCACGTATACCAAATGACTGGAAGTGAGGAGGAGGGGAGAGGGTAACGCTTCGCATTGTCATGCATGGCGTTAGGCAGGCACAGCCATGTATAGCACAGCCACCCATAGCATAGCTATGTCTAGAAAGGGGGGCGCGAAGGGGAACTGAGGGTGAGCAGAAAGCAAAGGAGGAAGGGAGTATACTGTCATCGTATGCTGTCATCTCATGCCGCCTGGCGTCACGCAGGCAAAACCATGTATAGCATAGCCATTTATAGCAATAGTGTAAAAGCGAAGTGAGGCCGAGAAGGAGGAAAGGAGGAAGGAAGAGGGTAAAGCATAGCATAGCAATGCATGGGGTCACGCAGGCAAAACAAATTATAGCACATCCATGTATAGTATAGTATATTAAGGGTGCGCGAAAGGAAAGTGAGGGTGAAAAGGAGGCGAGGTGGTAAAGCCGTGTATAGTATAGCATAGCAATCGGACGGAAAAGTGGGAAGAAGGTGAAGAGGAGTGATCTGAGAGAAAGGAGAAAAGGAGTAGAAGAGAGGTTGTCGCTGCATCACAAATGATTTCCTTTCCCGCCATGGAGGCCTAATAGACTCCACGGTTGGAACGCCAGGGTGCGCTTCCCCGTGAACGCAAGCGTCGCTGAAGAAACGCAGATCCTTCAGAAACGCTCACAGGCTGCGTTCCCCAGTTTGAGTTCACATAATAATGTCTTACCACCTAGCCCTTCAGCACACGCTCTTTTAATTCGTCGCCGAAGGACACGCGAATCACTGCACCGCACTTCCTATGGCTTTCCTGTTGAGTGCAACTGCATATATATATATATTTGTTTTATTTCACGATGAACATGAACCAACTTGCCCAACTCGCCATTCTGCTTCACGTGGTTGCCTTCTCACCTCTTTTTCAGGTCGTGTTTGTGGTCTTTGCCACCATAGTGTTGCTGCTGCTGGCGACCACATGCCGCACAGTACCCCCCGGCAAGCGGGTCCCTCGCAGCTGAGGAGCACTGCGAGCTCAGTCAACCTCTACCGACGGTTGTGCACCTCAAGAATACCGGAGTGGGCGTACGCACGGAGACGTTCGCGGAATCGAACATCGTGTGAACTGTACATTGGGGTTCGTAGCTGAACGAGTTGGTTGGAGAGCGTTATTGTAACAGCGCTGACGCACAACATACAACATACAGTGACGACCATAGGCGTGCATGGGGTACCGCATTAGGGGTGCCGAGCTTCCCCGCAGCGCGTACACCCCCCTCCCTCTTCCCCGCCCGCCCCCCCACACACACCTTGCAGTGACAGTGGAGCGCAGTTGAAAGAAAAAGAGCTTAGCGATTGACGTAAGAACTAAAGTTTTGGGCCACGGCCATCCGGGAGCAATGGTGTGAAGCAAACTGTTCTTTGAAAACAACGTCAGTCGTCCTCAACTGTCAATACAGTCAAAAACACGCATGGTCACAAGCCGGCCCTTTAAACAATAGCAGGAGTCCGCCTCGGTGGATCAGTGGCTAGGGTGCTCGGCTGCTGACCCGAAGGTCGCGGGTTCGATCCCGGCCGCGGCGGTCGCATTTCGATGGAGGCGAAATGGTAGAGGCCCGTGCGATGTCAGTGCACGTTAAAGAACACCAGATGGTCAAAATATCCGCAGCCCTCCACTACGGCGTCTCTCATAATCATATCGTGGTTTTGGGGCGTTAAACTCCACATATTATTATTAAACAATAGCAGGACAGAACCAACTGAATAACGGTATGTAATGTAGCAAAGACTCCACTTCACGCCCCCCTTCACTCCCGCCTTTCCCCTGTGCGCACGCCTATAGCAACGATAAAGCCATGGGACAAACGTGAGCCTTTAGGTCTGTCGGTGTGTGTCTCTGTGCGTTTATATTTTGCGAACTCTTGTTCGTAAACCCACTTTGAAATGTGCCTGACGCTTTCGAAGAGCTTCACGTGACCAGCAGGTTCGTATATGATTTTCTACGCTAAGTTCAGAAAAGGCGGAAAACGGATGGAAAAATGTGTCCAAGCGGCGTCTTCATTTGTAAGACCCTATATACCAGTCGGAACTTTTGTAAAACAAAGCAAATAAATAAATTGCACTCCGTGGAAACGACCACAATAGGAAAGTTGAGTCTTATGTACATCTCGTGTGGCTTTTATTCTTCTTCTTCCTTTTTTTTTTACGGTTCTTGTGTAAAATAAGCCTAAAGAAGCACACACATCCGTAAGCAATTTTTTAGCCTGTAGACCCATATGAGACCGGAGCGAGGTGATGATATAAGCTCTTCAGGTCTCCTGGTGCTATCAAATCAGGCCTGCGCACTTTACTGAAAGCCGTTACAGCCTTGTGCATAACAAGTGCATTCCGAAAAATAATTAATCACAGAAGCGGTTGTATACGTACGGCTGACTATTTAAAGTTGAAGCTTTTTTTTTTTTTTTTTTTTTTTTTTTTTGCTGTCAGTGAGACGCTGTTGAGTGAATTGGTTGATGTCGAAGGAATAGAGAGTATCATAAACAAGAAAAAAAACAGACTCGAGGAAGAATGTAGAGTAAGTAAACATGTCTTTTCTGCTTCCTACTTTTTTCGTTCTCGAGTCTATCTCTTTGTTTACGCTTGCATGTGCCCATTGCTTTGATTTCGTTGAACCACTTTTGGTATGCTGTCCTCGTGAGGCTGCGTCCTGTTCCGGCTTGGAATACAAATTGTCACTGTACATCAAATGGTATTTTTTGTGTCATCTAGGCATTATCATAGTCGTAATGACCACGCAGAACCCTCATAAAGTCTTCTTTCATGATATTTCATTTTTCCATAGCCTTCTTCTCGTTCACATGGTCAGGGTAGCCAAGTATCTCGATCCGCTGATCGGCTTTCCTGCCTTTAAGCTTTTTCTGTCTCTTTTGTTCAGCCAGTGGATATACTCCGCTGAGTATGGCCTTTCCTAGGTCAAATCATCCCAGAAAAGCAACTGTACAATTTTTATTGTGCACTTGTTTCTAATATTGCAAAAAGATAAGTGGATATGCATCGTCTTTAACACTGCAGTAAAATGTGTTAATTCAACCCCCGTTAATGCGGAAATTCGGATAATTCGGACATGCTCCCTGGTTCCGGCCAGCATACGCTAATGTTTAATGGCATCAAACTCACGTTGATTGGTCAAATTTTGCCGAAACCCGGTTAATTTGGATGATCGCTCTTTTGCGCCGCAAAAGAACAAAAACGGCGGCGCTATCCCCATCGCTATCTTCAGTTGGTGGCCACGCTTTTTTCACATGCGGATCCGAGATTCATCAGCTTCGTTCTAACTTGATGCAGTGTGCACGCAACGTCACAAAACTCAAACATGGCAGAAGCGGTTGAAGATGAAGAGCTCTCAGCCGCGGGAGGCTTGCTGGCGTAAAATTCACTTGCTACATCGTGATCGACGAAGTATCAGTTGCCGGCCGTTTTACCTGCAAAAGAGCTATTGTCACATGCGCGTGGTGGTGGTGTTGGTAGCGGTACGTAATAAGGGAGGGATACAGAGCCCCTTTCGAGCTAATTAAGCGCTGCAATCTGGTGCCATGGTCGCAGTGAGAACGAAGTCGCAGGATGACGAAACTTGCGACTTTTAGAATGTCCTTATGTAAAATAAGCACATGGTGTACTGCTTGTCAAAAAACATGGCTGATCCCTCTCTCATAGAAATCGGTAAAACACGAAAGTGAAACGTGTCTTGACAGAGGTTGTTGAGCGTTTGTTGTGTATTGTTTCGCCACAAGGGCAAAGGAATGAATTCTATAGTAACAAATTGTAATGTCGTGCGAAGAACGGAAAGCAGCTCGAAACTTGCAGCTCACTTCTCAAGCAGAAAGGTCACACGAAAAGAACATACACAGGACGAACGCGAGCTAACAACTGTCACAGCTCGGCATTTAAAGCGTTCTGCTCAAACACAAAGAAGCACACAGGAAACGAGCGCACAAGTATACACAGGACGAGCGCGAACTGACAGTAATACCTGGGGTTTAACGTCCCAAAACCATGATATAATTACGAGAGACGCCGTAGTGGAGAGCTCAGGAAATTTCGACCATTTGGGGTTCTTTAATCTGCATCTAAATCTAAGTACACGGACGAGCGCGAACTACCAACTACCACAGGTACTTCTTTGTGTCTGAGCAGCGCGCTTCTTTCGCAAACGCGGCCGCTGCAGCGACCGAAGTGATGTTCGTGCTCTCTGGAACTTCAACGCCAGCACAAGACGTACAAACTGCCCCGATCACGAGATAAGCGCGCGCGCATCGCAACGCGCTGAGCTACGACCTTTCAAGCGCACTCTCGCGCCCGTCGAGCCATCTCGCTAGTCATGACAAAAACACGTCGAAATCGCCGCTATCTGAGTAACGCCGACAGTAAATAGTGTATATAA
This sequence comes from Rhipicephalus appendiculatus, assembly GCA_030522465.1. NCBI lineage: Eukaryota > Metazoa > Arthropoda > Arachnida > Ixodida > Ixodidae > Rhipicephalus > Rhipicephalus appendiculatus. The sequence goes on along the minus strand of JALIZH010013452.1, from coordinate 42,422 downwards.
ATAGCTCGCCGTTATACTCCCACGAATGTGCTGTTCGTGGCCGAGTTGTTTCACGCTGCGTAGCGAGAGGTCGTAGGTTGGACGCACGGTGACGGTACTTTTTCTTGTTTTTTTTTTCTTTGCCATCTGCTAGTGTATATTTTGCAACGTAATATCCGTGACGGAAATACGTCAGTGGAGCCGTGGTGGACCCCGGCATAGAACACTTTCGTGTTAAAAAGAAATGAAAGTGTATTGATTTTACAGACATTTGTCTATTGTTTTCCTGATACTATCGATCAGTGGGCATTCGTTTAATTCCGACATAGTTTGCGGTACCATGAAATCCGAATTTACGAGCTTTTACTGTATATCGTCACCATCCGAGGACGTGACAACTCCCTGCTAGAAGGAGAGAGTTGGCAACAATCCACGTAAAATGGAGGCTGCCAGGCCGAATAATGTCGTTATAGACCGCTTACACTTGACGTCATGAACGCGGATAACGTGATCGTGATCCAGCATGGCGGCTTTGATGAAATCAAGGCAGCATAATCAGGTGGCGGTTAACCTGCTTCAGTGGGATAACGACGCGGCTGGAAAGCTTTTGGCTTCTGTGCATTATTAACGTGGGAACACGCACGCAATGTACTGATAGCATTAATGTTACGTCACTAATTTAGCGTTGCGCCATGTAGGTACTCCAGCATGGCGGTTTCAGTGGCGTTAGTGTGAGCCATCTATACTCTTTCGTACGATATTGGTTGGATACAAATATGACCCCAGTCCCTGTCAAGGTTTAGTGTACATAGTTGGTAAACCCCTTGAGCTCACCAATGGGCCCGGGCTTGTTCGCTGTAGCCGAAAACATGGAGGCACTGCGATCGAGATGTCTGCTGCTTTCCTGACTCTCCACCGCATGTACTCTGCTCTCGCTAGCTTTAGAACAACGTTAATTTGCGCCGCCCTTTCGAAGCACCTTAGGATTTCTGAATCTCCAAAATTTGTCTGCAATGCGAATAAGAGAACATCATTTTAAGCGTTACTGGTGAGCCTATTCGTCAGAAGTAGCTACAGAAAAATCCTAAATGTTGTTTTCAGTAGGGTCAATTCGTAGGGTCAATTTAGAGCGTGTCCGATGTTAAGTACCTCGATCTATTAAATGTAGTTCAACTGCGAGCGGCTGTTTTTAGTTTATGTAAAAAACAAAATGAAAATGTATTCCCGCCACGGTGGTCTAGTGGTTATGGTGCTTGACTGCTGATCTGAACATCACAGGGTCGAATCCCGGCCGCAGCAGCCACATTTTTGATGGAGGGGAGAATGCTTGAGGCCCGTGTACTTGGATTTAGGTGCGCGTTAGAAATCCCCAAGTGGTGTAAATTTCTGGAGCCCTCCACTGCGGGGTCCCTCATAATCATATCGTGGTTTTAGGGCGTCAAACCCCTTCCATTACAAAAAAAGTCACAGTTTCACCGCTAAGGGTGAACGATGAATGCGATAGCAACAAATTGTAATGTTATACGAAGTGAGACTGGCAGCTAATTCTTCTGGATCCTGACTCACGCAACTCCATTTTCTTCTCTCCTTCCCTTCTCTTTTCTCTCTCTCATCTTTATGCTCCCCTTTCCCATTTCCCCAGCGTAGGGTAGCCAACCGGGTATGTGCCTGGTTAACCTCCCTGCCTTCTCTCTTGTTTTTCTCCTCCCTCCTCTACAAAACGCTGGTTTAAGAGAATACGGCCGCTCCAGGGACTCTTCACACACTCTTTTCACGTTGAGAGCGCAGCACGTAGAAGGGTATACAGGAGATAGCGAGATAACGAGCGCGCCAGCGACGACCACGCTCGCAAAATCAAAGATCCCTCGAGGAGACACCCCCCCCCCTTCCCTGTCGCGTCCTTGCAGGCTTGCGAAAGACGTGCGGGGCGTTTCCTCTCTGCTTGAGCATTCGACGGCTGGTCTAACATGCGGGGGGATCTTATCGCATGCGCCTCGGAGTGACGGAGATGGGCCGGCTCGTTTGATCTCCGCTTCAGCCGCGTTCGTCCTCCCGCTCGTGCGCTATTCCCCGCGGGTAGAACGTACGATGCGCTGGGGCATCTTATCAATTTGGACTTTATACGCGACTGACGGCGACGGCGACGGCAACGGTGACTGCGAAAACCCGTTGAGACTGTCCATATAATTGCTATCGCAATAAAAATTTCCATTAAGGGGAAAGTTTTATACGCCTCATCAGACGAAAAATGCGGCGTGATCACGGATAGTTGTAAAAAAGTCACAGTTTCACCGCAAGGGTGAAGCAATGAATGCGATAGCAACAAATTGTAATGTTATACGAAGTGATGCTGGCAGCTAACTCTTTTGGATCCGATCTCACGCAACTCTATACGGCCGCTCCAGGGACACTGCTCACCACATTCTCTTCGCGTTGAGAGCGCAGCACGTAGACGGGTACACCGGCGCCCCGCTGTCGGCCGCCGAGAAGGGGAGATAACGAGCGCGCCCGCGACGACCGCGCTCGTAAAATCTAAGGTCGCTCGAGGGACGCCCCCCCCCCCCCCCTCGGGTGTTTTCACGCTCACGAACGACGGGCGGGGCCGGTTGAACAGTTGGGGGGGATCTTATCGCGTGCGCCTCGGAGCGACGAAGATGGGCCGAGCCTCCGGTTCAGCCGCGTTAATCGCTCCCGCTCGCCCGCTATTACCCGCTGGTGGAACGTACGATACGCAGGGGGCTCTTATCAATTTGGACTCCATACGCGACATGACGGCGACGGCAACGGCGACGGCCAAAACCCGTCGAGACTGTCCATATAATTGCTATCGCAATAAAATACCATGTAAACTTTCAAATATAGCTGCGCGCTCGCTTCGTCATTGCGTCGTCCGCATGACTAAAATATAAGTAAAAAGTGGCAATTCAGGGGACTTGGCTTATTGCTGACTATGAAGCAACGCGGGAAAGGTGTGTGATGGAAGGCCCTAATGGATCGTCGTAGGCCGGAAAGCTGTGCCCGCCAGAGGGGGGCACGACGAGCACGAAAATTATACGCGACGAGCTAAAACGGCTCATTCTATTCTGACGAGATGCTTCAGTCCTTAATGCATTCCCACTGAAGCTTTCGTCTCCTAGTAATCTTAGCGGTAGAGTAAGAAACTCTGTGAATTTTTTTGCATAAAGCCTATGAGTCGCGTTACGTATGTAATGCGGCGGATGAAGCTTCTGTGTGACGTTGGGTGCCCAAAACGGATCCCGGAGTCTCTCTTGTGTCAACTGCGAACCCAGCCATGATAATATCAAAGTCACGTGATATCGACAGGCAAGTCTGGTCGTAAGCGTGTTCACCGGTTAGAAACAATAAACTCCGCCACCGGGTCCTGTGTCACCTACCAACTTCACCTACAGCTCTGACTAGAGAGCACGATGAAGTGACCCTCCGTGTAATTAACAGGAATTGTTCCTAATACGCTTTATTCTCCGTAATTTTATTTTCTAGCTTCAGTATCTATGATATTCTTTTAAAAAAAAGGTTAAAACATGGAATATGAGTGGCTTGGGAGCACAAGTATCTTTACCTATCAAGCATGGACGTGAACCACAAGGAGATGCAAAGAAGGTTTGCGACAGCTAATCAAAGTATTAATTAATCCGCAACGAGCAGTCATGCAAACGAAGGCGAGAGGAGCAGAGGCGGCGAATGAGACGCCAAGATCTGAAACAAATAAGGCAGGTTAACCGACGCGACCGAAAACACATCAAAATGGAAAGCCTGCGTTGTAACGCAAGTTTTTTTCTTTTTTTTCTATCACATAGCGCCCCACTCTGTTTTGCAAGCACATTCACATTTAATCGAAATGCATGGTGTATGTGCTTTGGCGTGATGCTTTATTCGAGAGCGCAAGATCGCCGATGTATCAGATGGGTTCGAAAGCAAACACGCTTCGCTTTAAAATGATAGTTTGCTGAAATGCTTGCGTGAACGATACAACACAGAATACAGGACCCGCAGCAAGGCCCGTCAGCCCCATTAACTAGTCGCGCCACCTTCCGTCACCTAATAGAAACACAGCGGATAGCCCGCGGCCTCCGAGAGTGGGAGACTTACCCGATTTCGTGGTCACGAATGCAGGTGCTCGGAATATTGTTTCTCGTCTCGTAAAAGCCAACACTTGACCTGCCATACTTCTCGGTTGGGGAGAATTCGTGAAACCTTTCAGAGCTGTTTAAAATAAGACAGCAGTGCGCGCAACGTAAAGTTGGCATTTCTTCCCACGGCGTTCAAGATCGCAAAAGTGCAATAGGGGTGCACCTTTGAAATCACGGAAGCCACGGCCGCTGCCCCGAGACTTCTTCAGTGCCCGACAGGCAGCAGCGTCAGTACCTCCACGCATTTTAACGCGATAGCGTTAAAGAGCTCGTTTCGCAGAAATTCCGGCGTCGGCGTCGTTGGTTGTGAGCGAAAATTCATCATCTTGTCCGTGACCGAAAAATCATCATCTTGTCCGTGACCGAAAAATCGAGAAAGATGCAAATAAAATAAATAAGAAAAATTTTCGGGTCCGAGTGAGGATCGAACCCGGGTCGTCTGCGTGGCAAGCAGGTGTTTTAGCACACAACCATGCCTCTGCTTGGATACACTGTGAAAATAACTTCCTCTGCTTGGAAATGCAGTGAAAATAACTTGCATGCTTCGCAAACGCAAGCGTCCTTTATATAGGCGTCGCAATATAACATGTAATATCCCAGGAATATTGCGTGGTACAAGCGTAAATTGCCATCGGGCGTCAGAATATGTGATTATCATAACGATTCCATAGTTTAAAGCCAGCCACCCATTACAAATGGCACACACCTTACTGCGCGTATTCCCTTAACACCACGTAGTGGGTGCATAGCAAGTTCGAAAACATTTCCCACATTTGCCGCGCATAATTTCTCCTGGTTTAAACCATACTACCCATTACATAGTATGCACTAAGTGATTGAAGTACGCAGTAGGGACCGGATATCGCTATCGCGTTCAACTCTTAAAGGCGAAGCTTAAGGGTCCCCCCAATTTTTTTTATTATTATTATAAAAGACGCTGACGAGCTCGTGCCTTCTTGCCCCATCGAATCATGGAGGTTGTGATGCCAAACATACAACTAAAAACTGCACGATAACACAGCCACCTAAGTTTAAAAATATATATGGAAGTCTTGCCCTGTAGGTCGCTTTTACCATATTTATATTGTTTCGATTCTGCTTGTCGATATTAGAACATTCAGAAACTCGCTTTGTTTTGAGGAAACTAATTTCTTCAGGCAAGCTTCTGCGAAACAGCTTGTGTCCAGTGGTGTAGCCAGGGGGTGGCCCACCGGGCCAATGCCCCCCCCCCCCCCCTTCCCCACCCCCCGCATTTTTGTTCCTTTCTTTCCATGGCATAAATAGCCCATAATGACACTCTCACCACAACTGTCACTTTCAGTCACTTTCGAAATAGTCCGCTCGAACACCAATGTAGGGCTCGAGGCCTTGCTGCCTCTTCGCGAATATGTTTCGGCGCACAATAGTGTCATTTCGCGAACATGGCAATATCGTAACGAGTTCAGCATTGCTGTCATTCTATCAAGTTTCACTTAAGCGATTGCGTCAATATTTTAGCCAATTGCATTGCCGATTTGCAAGAGATTTTAAGACTGCTCTCCTGAAAGGCATTTCCTAACCAAAACCTCTCGTTCTCAAGCAGATTTTCCGACTTAAGAACGTTCATCCTTCTCCAGTTCTGTGAAGGTGCGCGAACAGCGACAATGCTTTTTAAAGATTACTACAGAAAAGACACGCTTCATAGCTCAGCCTTACATGGTGACCAAGGAACCTAGCAATAAGGAAGAAGGGGCCGGTCACTTTCACTGCCATAAGGAGAGGGGAAAGCCCTTGGAGCAGGAGAAGTCGCCTGCGAACGAAACATTTTGTTATGAGAAGAGTCTTTCAGGAAAATCATTTCAGGTATTTTTTCCTTCAAATTATCAACTCTTATTAATTTTGCACAGGGAGCGATTTAAGCGGGTCCGAAACTCGATGAATGAGTCAATTTTCACTTTTTACAGCATTCTCACAGGAATAAAGCCACGACGTACAGATTTACGCAGCTGAGATGAAGGAGCAATCAACCCAGTGTAATAACCGAACGTTTATGTGTGCGAAAGGTAGGGTCAAGAAGTCTCCTGGTGGCTCCACTACAAAGTGCGTGCTCGTTATCTGTCTCGCTGTTCGTACAGTAATTCCTCAATAATTACCTTGCAGCGCCTAAATACCATTCAAACAACAACAATGCAGTCGTATTGTCAGCGCTCTATATTTTATTACGCCATCACTGAGGTGAGACCTCTGGGTAGTTAAGAAAGTGCGTTGTAATAAATGCAAGTAACGACGAAAGAAAGAGGCCAGAGTTAGATTCGCAGATCTAATGTTGGCAATATTGCGATGACGGGAACGCAATATGCGTCACAGTTTACTGTTCCACCATGGACTGCTAATCTCTTTTTAGGTGCGAAACTCCTTAGGCCGGCACTCCGCCGGCACCGTCGCCATTGAAGCTCCCTGGCATGGTGCCATCTGAGGCGTCTCCCCCTCACGCGGGAGGATAAATGAGCTTTGTGAGCGCTGGAACGCGGGTGGCGTCTGCAAGATGCGCAAAGCGCGAGAATACGAACGCATGCGAAATGAAGGCAGATTAGTCTCCCTCTCCCTCTTTCGTCGTCTCTACCCTCCCTCTTTCATCGCATCTGCCAGCGCCGTCGCAAAAAAAAAGAAAGAACAGAAAACAAGGCACACCTTGCGCGAAAAAAAGAGTCGTGCGGCGCAAAAACAGTTCGCGTTCATAAACGACAGTGAAGTTCATTGAAAACCATGTTTGTACATATATAAAAATAGGGACCCACTTAAGATTAGTTAGGGCTGCTCACAGAACATGGATAGTCGTCCTAAGAAACGTAAACGTGATGATGAAGATGGTAAGCAGCCTGGCAAGGATGCGGAACGCAAAGCCAAAGCAGCGGCAGCAAGACGAGCCCGCAGCAGGATCCTGCGGTTGAAGCCCGACAAGCGGAGCTACAACGGCTACGCCGACAGGATCCTGCCGTACGTGCTAGAGCGGCCGAATCTAAGCGCCGACGCCGCCAACAATTTCAAAACGTACATAGTCGTTTGCGTCCCATTTCTAAGGATCTTCGCTCATCGGTTGTATTCGTACACGGAACAACTGCTAGTTTTATGTGAAGACTCCTTTAATGGCATAGGCTTAATCAGCACCTTATCACCATTACTAAGACAATATTTCAGGAAGCGCACCATTGTCAATACATGTAAGAAAGTACTCGACGTAAGCAGCGGACGCGCTGGGATCGTGTTCTCAAGCGAAATTCTCTCGACACAACCACCCGAGGGGTTAGGTTAGCTGGCGAGATAGAACGTAGGGGATAATCCCTAGCCACGGTTCAATATAATGTCGAGGATGTCGGGTCCGACACAAGGTAATGGGGCCTGCGCCACTTTACGAAGACGACGACGAGAACGACGAACGCGGTGAGCATCAGTGCCACGCAGAGGTAACTAATGCACACAAAGCAAAGCGTCTGTTCTGCCTCAGGCTCCACCTGGCGCTGCTCCTGCTGCTGCGACGCCGTGCCTGCCGTCGAGAGGGCGCTAGAGGCGACGCTTGCCGTCGAATGAGTGGCGGTGGCGGTCACGGCTGACTGGGTGGCGGCCATTTTCGGTCCCGGTGGGTGTGCGGGTGGGTCGCGGCTACTTAACGGAAGATATTTGGTGGCTGGATAGAACGCAGTGTTTTCTGTGCTTCCCGGTTTGTAACACGACTCAGTTCCCTTTGAGGCAGGGATGAGCGTTCAGAAGGAAGGAGGCACGGAAGTTATTAGCTATGATGCCAAGGCGCCACCAAGCGGGTACTCCTCCAGCTGTTTGTGGATGCTCTGCAAAGACCGAGAGTGGTATTGTGGAGGGAGAGGCTCTCTTTAATGAAGGAATAAACAGAGAAGATACGGGAGCAGCCAAGGTAACAAACAAGGGTAGGCGCTGACTGCCAACTGGAGATTCATTAAAAGGAACCAGTACATATACATAAAAAACTAAAACGGCGTGAACACAGAATAGGTAGAACTTTCAATCATTGAAATGACGTCAGGTAGCTGATTTCGCTGTCTGATAGATCAAGACACGGCACGCTTATACACAGCTCCAGTTTTTTGCTGATTACAGAGGCCTCAAATATCTCTCTAAGGCGCCTGTCGCGACAGCGTTCAAGGATGGTGACGTCAGACAGGCTTGGGGTACATTCGTGCTCGGCCTGTCTGACGAGAGACTCTTTCACAAGGCTGCTTGCTCTTCGTGTGGTTGAATGTCGTTGCACGCGCATACATGGCGTCCGACTTACGGAGCACAGTGAGGTGAGCAGTTTTCCAACACCCTAAGGAATCAAGGCCCGTATTCACAAAAACGTCTTGCGCTAAAAATTTTAGTGAAATAATATTTCAGTCAATCACGATGCGGGCTCTATCATTAGTGAAGCTCACTGTCCTGTTTGAAACCGGACTTAGGAAAGAGAAGTTTTGTGAATACGGCCCCATAACTTTTAAGCTGTGAGGATATTGTTGGCCACGTTTGTGTCAACTCTGCTTTCACGACCGGAAAGGCAGCCGTGTGGTAGAAGAGTTTACATCTGCGTAAATCTTCAAAGCACGCAAATCTCGTTTTTTTTTTCATCAGTTTTGTTTGATACTGGAACATTCTAATACATGCGCGAAAAAGTTAACGCATACACATAATGTCATTTTTATGCAGTGGAATTACCATCGCGCTCTAAGCAGTTTATCTTACTCAGTACCGAATTTTGAGTTTTTTACTCAACACTTTTATACAGTGTCTTGTGAGTTCATATTTGCCCAAATACAAACTTGCCCTAAAAACAGGCTTTCATTCAAAATTGTATTCATGTCTCAGGAAAATGAAGCTTTAGTTCAGGGAGTACATTTATTATGTTTGCACAAACTGTAGGGCCCTAGGTAAGTTTAGAACTAAATGAACTAGGAACGTTGGGTTGGCGTAGGCACGCGAAACGCAAGCATGAATATTCTAGCAGACGCGAAGAAAGGAAACATGTTCCAAGATTACATACAGCGAATACTGCAACAGATCGAAACTGCAGGTAATCTAGTTGTTATACATTCGCATTCCTTGAAAAACAGCGGTTTTTCTTTTTTTTCCCATAAAATTATGAGACACCTGTATGACCAATGATTATTTTTATCGCCATCACCTTTATAGTACTGTTTTTTGAAAGACAGGTCGTCCCTGTTCGCGCTACGTGCGCGACAGTGTTTGATCTTTGCCACGATGCTCGGGCAGTTATGATACATTCACAGCTACGATGAATTCATATTCAAAATGGGTACAGCGCTATACACGAGGACGCGTAAGAAGCATGCCCACACGAAACACACACACACACAGTGCGAGTGCTGTGGTTTTGGCTGCGATAATTTTGGACATCAGCGCCAGTTACCGCGTACCTGAATTTGTCCATCGGAGTAATTTCCTTCTTCTGTTTCACTCGTTATCCTCAAGTGACAATTCGAACCGGAGACATGGCATTTAAAAAGCGAACCCAGTGTCCGCTGAACAGTCACCGAAGCCTGCAATTCCTGCCTTCCTGACCGCAAGAGAATGCATCTCTGTGGTACGTTACCTTTGGCGCTATGTGAACGTTCTTGAAATGGCCTGGGGCATCTTCTGCAAGCCGCAGCCGACCAAACATTCACTTCTTCTTCCTCTTCTCCTACTACAGACACAGCATATACCCACCGCAGCGGTGTGCAAAACGATCATGATGACGATTTTTCACGCCAGTACGCGAAATAGAATGTAAATAACTTTATTCAGGTCTGTCGGGGCGTGAACTGTCACGCAGCGGGCCGATCCCACGTCGGGATAGGTTTCGTAGTCTCTCCGCCACGTCGTGGGCCCTTTGACTGCTCATAGTTGTGTTTCCAAATCCGGACTGCGTAGTGCAGCATCCCACTTGGAAGATGTGACGTCTTCGTCAATCCGTAAAGCAGGACACCGCTATCATGCGGTCTACGCTGGCAAAGTCTGAGCAAAGCGCGCAACTGTTTGACGCCTGAATTTCGGGATATGTCTTGTGCAAGAGTGCGGGACTAGGATATGCCCCGACCTGCAAGAGTCTGAGCGTCAGTGCCTGAGGCCTGTGCAATTTACTGCGCGGCGGTGGCACGACAGCTAATCTATATTAAGCATTAAATTGGAAGTATCTAGGATGGTTCACATGAAGGTCACAATGTAGCTTCTTTCCCTCTTAGCAGTTTTACTAATTTTCTTCTTTTGTTTTCTGGCAGTATAGCTGCAGTGATCTTACTTTAGCTAATTATATTGCCCGTACCTTACGGTCTGCGAAAATAGGTCCCGATACCTCCCTTTCAATAAAAAAAGTTACGGCAGCTTCGCACTAGTGGTGCCAAGCCTGAAGGAAGTGTGGAGCTGGGTAGCCTTCATTGTTTCTCTTCGAATTTCCCTTTCTTTCCTCCTCTCTTTCTTTCTTTTTCTCTTTTCCGGTTTTTCCTGTCTTTTTCTTCTCTCTTTATTTCTATTTCTTTCTATTTTTTCTTCTTATTTTGTCCCTTTCTTTCTCTCTCAGTCTACTTCTGGCTTGCCTGCTTTTTTTATTGCGATAGCAATTATATGGACACTTGCGGCTGGTTTTCGCCGTCGGCGTCGGCGTCCGCGTCGGCGTCGGCGTCATTTGCCGTATATGTATATGTATATATATAATCGGCCCCGCCCGTGGTTCGCGAGCGTGAAAAGACGCGAGGGGGGGGGTCCCTCGAGCGACCTTCGATTTTACGAGTGGGGACGCGCGCGTTATCTCCCCTTCTCGGCGGCCGACAGCTGGCGGGGGGGGGGGGGGGCGACGTTCGATTTTACGAGCGCGGGCGCGGGCGCGCGCGTTATCTCCCCTTCTCGGCGGCCGGAAGCGGGGGGCCGGTGTATCCTTCTACGTGCTGCGCTCTCAACGCGAAGAGAATTCTCTTAAACAAGCGTTTTCTAGAGTTGCGTGAGATCGGATCCAAAAAGAGTTAGCTGCCAGCCTCACTTCGTATAACATTACAATTTTTTGCTATCGCATTCATTGCTTCACCCTTGCGGTGAAACTGTGACTTTTTCTATCTTTATACGTGGTTTTGCCGGCGTTACGTCAAACGACGGCAGCATACGACACCATACGACAGTCCGGGCCCCTAATGTGCTCCGGACTTGATAACATCATCAAGGCGCTCGAAGTGCAAGGGGAAGAAGACTTCTCCTTGGCGCTAGCCCACGCTCAAGATGCTACAGATGGCTATGCTATATGGTGCTTTGCTTGCAACCTCCACGACGTTGCGTATTTTGAGTAATAATCACACGCGGTCACATTTTTGCAGCTGCCGTCGCGCTTATGAGCAAAGCAACACGGTCAACATTTCCCCGCGCGATTGAACACTTTCTTCCTTTTTGAATGAAGATGCCTATGGTGGTGACAGACGCAAAGCGTCTCGCAGAACTGCAGCAGGCGTAGATGAGCGCGGGAGTCGTACTCTCTTGAAGCCCGCAGACCTTACTGCGCGTCGTACCTGTCGGTCCATCACAATGGCATGCTCTGAAACGTCACCAGAGTTCCGTAGTCGAATGCTCTGCCAGGCCGGTGCGTGACTTATTGTGACTCCTGGTGACCGCAAACGCGATGGCGACGAGGACGGCGAGGAAGGAAACGAGCACGCAGAGGCAGCAACCGAGGCTCCAGATTGTCTTTTGCTGCACTTGCGCTGGCGACGTTAGACGCGGCTGGGTGCTTGTCGAGGCCGTGCCAGTTGTGCTTGCAGTGGCCGTGCCTGTTGTGCTTGCGGTGGCCGTGCTGGCAGTGGCTGTACTGGAAGCGGGATCCCGTGAAGCTTCCAATGGCGTGGTCATTGTCCTTGGAGTTTGGGCGCAGTACAGCGAACACCTTTTCAGGCTTGCTTAATTATGTTGTTGTTGTTGTTGATCATGATGATGATGATGGTGACCTACATAGCTAAAACACACCTTAGGGGATTGATCAAGAAGTGATTGAGTTTTTAAAGAAGAATTTACACATAAATTGTACGGCTAATGACAACTAAATGAATCCAGCAGAAAATTAGGCGTTTAATTGTTGTCATTAACTTCCGTGTGATTTAACTTGATTACTATTATTTAAACTAAGAAAGAATTATTGGCCTTTATGCTGTCCCTAGAATGAATGTTTGTGGGATTCATTTGGTTCTGTCCAACAAATGATCAAGTTTTCAAGTGAAATCCTTTTTTTCCCTATGAGTACTGACAAATTTTCCTATAATGAATTTAATTATAATGGTATATAAATAATGAATTTGAGTAATATCCACCCTGATGCAATAAAATATTTTTCAACAGCGGAGCAAATATCCCCGTGGCAGTAACCTAACGAGAGGGGCTCCGAAGGACGGTGTGTTTGAAGTATAAAAGCAAGTAACTGCTTTTAATATTAAACCACTTCTGATTCTTCTTGTTGAACTCAGTAAGGTAACTAATGCCCATTTGAGAGGGATCGGTCACGTAGCGGGTGGAGTATTCATGGCTATTATGGGTCAACACTACTAGGTTGCTATAGCTAAATAACATATAAACTCTAATTGCAAACGATCAGTAACAAAATATTTTTAAGCCAGTAAAATTTAGCAAGGTGTTCTTTTATTCGCTGCGAGAAATTCCTTAACAGCAAAGCAAATTATCGATATGCTTCGCTACAATGTCATTGTTGTCGTTGTCGATGCCTCCATGGTCGTACTGAGCTCTTATGAATAGCGATGTTGAGTTGCGTAATGGGACGCGGAAATGAACCACAGAGATAGGATTATAGGGAAACTGAGACGTATTTAACACAAATTTTGCAAATAAAACCGCAGGTGAAAAGGAAAGAAGCGACTAGTATCAAACTTGACACACTTTCTGAAACTATTCAGTCATTAAAGACAGCTACGACAAATATGAATATACTGTAAAAAAAAAAAAAGAAGCACAGATGAATTGCAGTAGGGTACGCATTTGGGGTGGTTGGTTCGTGATTACGAGTGAAAAACAGCGCTACAAAGACGGGACAGAAAGGACACAAGACCACGGCGCTGACTAACAACTAAATGTGCTTATTCCTTCAGTCAGCATATATGTACTTCACTGCTAACACAATGAAACAACAGAAAATTGAAGACTCAGGCTGCGCAGAGGCAATAAGGCGATCAATGCAAAATGAATTCTGTCTCCTTCGGAAGTAGGGATATCGAGGGGAGGCTTACACATGCCTCGCCGCTATTTTGGATGCGATAAGCTTCTAAAATGAGACGCCCGCGTTCGTCATGGTATTTTCACAGGAAAGTGGTATCTTTAAAAGACGGGTTACAACCACAATTGTTACAATGAATTGACTATATGTAGCTTATTCTTGAGCCTTGTTTGAATGCTCGCGCATGCGGTAATTAGCGCACCACCCCGTTTGACCGATGTACCTAATGCCCCCAAGAAAGAATAATCTTGTACACAACACCTTCACCACAACTTCCAGCACTTCTTATACAACTTCTTTTGTTCCCTACCTCTCGATTGGCTTGCTGGAATAGGCTACTGCTTATTTTCGCCAGAAATCAACAGCCTAATGCCTGCCCAATCCGAGACAAATTCACCGCAAACTGTAGTGGTTATCCCTTATATGCACAAGGTGGCACACAATCTCAAGAATGTTGTCGGCATGGCAGGCGTTAGGCCATTGTCTTCTGTCGAAAGTAAGCTCCCCGATGCGTGTAGTCACTGCATGTGTCACATGTTCATCACCATATTAAAAAGTTCATGCGTTCCGTAAGCGTCGTTCTTTACAGTGTATTTTTTATTATCAGCGAAGTAAAGCCGCCGAAATTTGTGCGGCCTATCCTGTGTGGCCCATCCTGCGCGGCCTGTCAGGTGTGTGCCATACAAATTGGGTAAATCCGACTACTCACCACTGGTTCGCTAAAAACCGCCAGCCCTGCGCGGAACGCGCAGCACAGTCACAGCGAAAGCTGGGAGAGCACCATTATAAAACCCGTTGCAATCTATCTTGGGGCTACTAATACAAGTACGCTTGCAATGTACCCACTACTCCATTAATTGATTCAGTTGCTGATGACGACGAAGAATTATGACTGAGCCCTTTGTAATGGGTTGGAAGCATTCAACGGCCCCCCTCGTAATACAATTCATATTGTGTGACGCCTGGTTACACAAACGGCATTCTGTGACGCCTGGTTGTCGTTTCACTCTTCTGCCACGTTATATTGCGCATGTTAACGCGGTTCCTTCCCGACTTAATGCTTGTATAGGGTTTTTGTGGACCGGGTTTTTGAGCACAGGCATGGCTCAGCGGTAGAACACTGGGCTGGCACGGAGCGGACCCCGGTTACGGACACCGGCGGCGGCGGCGGCGGACAACTACGGCACCCTTGTTGCGATCTCATAACAGTTTTCGCTGTAAAAGGAAGAAGGCAGCAGTTAGCCCAACAAACGGCCATGCGCCACAAACATTTGTGCAGCCTATCAGAAAACTATCATCGTCATAAACGGGTATGTGCCACCGAAATCGGGTAAATCCAATTACTCGTATATGGCCCAATAAAAAAGAAAGAAGGCAACAGTTAACCCAACACAAGGGAACGGGAGAGGCAATGGCAGCTGCGAAAAGACCCCGTTGAAAGGCCTACGCCTACGCCAACGACAACTTTCCCGTAGATCTGTGAGATATGCGAACGCTTGCTTTCAGAGCGAATATCTGTCTCTGGAGTTTGGACATCCGTGTCGTGTTTGTGACTGTCTGTGGTTTAATCTCGAACCTCTCTTCGCTGAGAATCAACGTAGGAAACAACCTAGCATCACCTAGCTAAAGCCTAGCAACAGCCTATAAAAAAACCTAGAAACAACCTGCATCACCTAGCTAAGGCCTAGAAACAACCTAGAAAAAGACAGATTAGTCTTTAGAATCGTCCAGTTTTGCTGTTTCAAGCCTTGCGCGGCTTAGTGTAAGGTTTCGCCTTTTTTATTTGTAGTTATTAATGCTGCGTTCCTTATTTATTACCGCCAGCGTAGTTGCTGCTTTGTTCCTTTCATTGAACCGGGATCTGAGGCAACAATCATTTTGTAGAAGGTCAATTGGAGAAGTACAGTGAAAGCTATCAAAGCGCTATCGCTGATAAGGCTAGCGAGTACTGCATATGAATCGTATCGGCTTTTTTTGTTAGGAACAGAAAAAAAACTGGTCGGTCATATATGGCTGTGATTTCTGCCAACGAGGTCATCAACACGTTGTTCTTCCTTATATAAGTCGTCGTCGGCAGGAGGCGCTCGTGTTCACTGCAGAGTTTGGCTACGCTGCTCCTTCTTTTTTCTTTTTTTTTTTTAGGGGCGAAGCTCCTTAGGGTGTGGGTCTGTCCCTCCTCTGTAGTAGTAGTAGTAGGTAGGTAGGTAGGTAGCCACGTGTTGTGGAATGTACCCACTCCACTTGATAAAGATGATGATGACGCAGTATAGTGGAATGTACCCACTACACGTGATAACGATGAAGTATAAGCGCGTTCCAGTATAGTGGCATGTACCCACTACACGTGATAACGATGACGATGACGCTGATGACCATGAAGTATAAGCGCGTTCCAGACCACACATTCTCTTTCTGCCATGGATGAAAATGATCGAGCTTCGCCCACTCATCACCATTCACTTCGTAGATACGGCGTGATTTTTTTTTCATTTTCTCTACATCATCAGCAGCCCTGACCTACGCCCATTGCATTGGGCAAAGGCCTTTCCCGTGTTCCGCCAATAAATCCGGTCCTGGTGCTTGCCGCTGCCACATGATACCCGCAAACTTCTTAATATCATCTGGCCACCTAACATTTGTCTTCGCCTTGCACGTCTGCCTTCTTGGAATCCAGTAAGTTACTCTTAATGACCATCAGTTATCGCCTATGCACTGCATGCCCTATCCATGTCCATGTCTTCTTGATTTCGACTGAGATGTCCCTAACTCCCTTTGTTCCCTGACCCACTCTGCTCTCTTCCTGTTTCTTAAGAGGTTACACCCATCATTTTCCTTCCCACTGCTCGCTGCGTCGTCCTCAATTTAAGTTGAACCCTCTTTGTAAGCCTGAAGGCTTCTGCTCCGTAGGTGAGTGAAGACGCCGCTGTTATGTGCTTTCCTCTTCAGTGATAGTGATAAACTACCATTCGCAATTTGAAAATGCTTGCGTAATATGCTCCAGCCAATCATTATTCTTCTAGTTACTTCAGTCATGACTCCGCGGTTACTGCCTGTCCTGAGTAGACATTTCTTTACAAGTTCCAGTGCCTCACTATCTAACGCAAAAGCGACGTTCTTTTCTGAGAATGTTGCATACATTAGTTTTCCTGCATATTAATTTTCAGACCTATATACCGTTCTACCGACCCTGTTCTATTCCGCAATCATGAGTTGCAATTCGTCCTCCGAATTACTCAGCTATGCAATGTCATCGGCGAGTCGCAAGTTACTTCAGTACTCTCCATTAACTCGTATCCCGAACTCTTCCTAATCCAAGACCCTGAAAACCTCCTGTAAGCATGCGGTGAATAGCACTGTGGGACACTGTCTCCCTGGCCGTACACGCTTTTTTATTGAAATTATGTCGCTTCCTTTATAGAAGACTATGGTGGCTGAGGACCATTGTAGTTCGTCTACCCAAAGTGTCTATGTACGGACGCGATCCGGCCAACATTCCTCTCTAGGAAGGCGCGGGCGGGACACTTCGCTATGAAAAACATGTGCCCATGTGTCACCAGCTTCAATGGCTCAATCACTTAATTTGTACGGCGCTTGCAAAAGAACCAACACAGACGTGGACACCGCATCGATAACACTCTTTCAATCAATCAATCAATCAATCAATCAATCAATCAATCAATCAATCAATCAATCAATCAATCAATCAATCAATCAATCAATCAGTCAGTCAGTCAGTCAGTCAGTCAGTCAGTCAATAAATAAATAAATAAATAAATCAACGCACTCACTTCAGCGGAGAGTTCTTGGCAGTACAGACGACGATAGTGGTAGACAAACTTACCTGGTAAACGTACACCAACATTTTTCGTTGCGTTCATCCGATATCTATGTGTTGACCAGAACATTGACCCGAAGAATTATAATAAAATAGTGTCTTGGCCGGTGATTCAGCAGTACATTTGTTTATTTACTCGACTTGTCGCTACGCACAAACGCTACGCGACGCACAAAGAATTAAAAAAAAAAACACGACAGGCTGTTCCCTTGCAGTTTAATGCACAAGCGGCAGCAACGCAGGTTGCTTGAAACGATAACAATGATATCAGTGGCAAAATAAAGATGGGGGAGGGGGGGTGCAACGCAGTACCTGCCAGAGATGTAAATTTGATATATGCGTGAAGCGTTACACTAAATCCGTGTGCAAAGACTGTCATTTTCATTCAGTGAGTGCTGCGAGCGTGAGCTCAATAATATAACTTATTTCGCGTCGGTGTGTCAGGCAACATATTTCCGGGGTTCTATTAAAATCAAACCGAAGTAAAGGACCTCTGCGAGTCGCAGCGCATTTCACGCATAAACAGCGCCATCTACACGCTCGCGCGAATAACTTGTCAAACGGACGTTTGCCACGTCCGCGTTCCTGCACCTTTCTTCTCCAAGTACTAAGCACACTGGACGACACGACTTCGCTGCGACAGTTTCGTATTACCGACAGCCTCGTGACACTGTTCACGTATTACGAATTCGTCGGTCATCTAGCCGACATATCGACCGTCGAAAAATATAAACGAACAAGCCACGTCGTGCAGAACGACCGCGGCTAGTCACACCAGCGTCGTCGTGTCCACGACTCCTTCATCGTAGTCCACGAGGTTTTCAGGCAGGACAGAAGTGTCGTTGGCCATGATGGGTGCGACAGTGGTGGTAGCGTTTTCAAGCCACGGGTGTGCCGTCGGGCCCATGAATATTTCTGTGAAAATATTAATAATCTAGTTCCGTTATCTAATCACACAAAGAAGATATTTTGCAGTGTCTTCTGAGCCCAAACTAACTATGCAAAGGACGATAATCATTATGATTCATTTCATTATGAAATTCACTCTCCCCTGAACTAAAAGAAAGGTATCTTGTAGCGATTGGTGTAGTTCTAAATCCTGCGCTAAATTCAACTGCCACATGTCTTGAAAACCTGTGGCGTCATGACGGCGTCATAGGTGCCGTCCTAACGCGATGATTTTTTTTTTTGCATCACTCATGTGGACGCCAATATGGTCAAACTTCGCGTTAGGATGAGGCATCTAATGGTCCTTCGCGGTGGTGTAGCGGTTACGGTGCTCGGCTGCTGACCCGAAGGGTTGCGGGTTCGATACCCGGCCCCGGGCGGTCGCATTTCGATGGAAGGCGAAAAGGTAGGTGCCCGTGTACTATGCGATGTCAGTGCACATTAAAGAACACCAGATGGTCGCAATTTACGGACCCCTCCACTACGGCGTCCCTAATAATGTTATCGTGGTTTCGCGACGTTAAACCCGAGATATTATAATTATTACGAGGCATCTAAGGCTTTCGCCGTAATCACGACCCCAGTGTGAGCGAGTCAGATCGCGAGTCACGTAACATTCGCCAGCGGGGCACTCACGTGACGACGTCGGTGTTCGCGTTGTCCGAAGGCAGCAGCACAGTCGTATGGAGAACGAAGGCGAGCACCATGACGAGCGAGAAGAGGATGCCCGAAAGGACCACGACGGTGGCGAGCCGCACCGGCCGACTGCCGGTTGTCAGGCGGTGGCTCCGGAAGGTTTTTCGTCTTCATCATATGGATGACGCGGTCCGCCTCCGAAGAGGAGGACGAAGACGAGTTTTCACTCCTGCGATGGGGAGAGATGTGTGGTGAGTGTGAAAGAACGCTTTGAAGCATCCACATCTACTGAAGGATGTTTCCGTTTTGGATGCGGCTTTATTGTACGAGGCATAGCTGTGCTATAGTATACACTAATTGAGAACGATAATGCAGCTTTTCGTGCTACTCTATTGCCGCAAGATGGCATCTCATTGTCATTTTTGCAATAATTTTTCTCGTAGCACAGTGGATAACGTACGGGTTATACCTCGACAAACGTACCAGACATTGTGCTGAACCACCCGCGGCGATGGGTTTAGCGGTTATGGTTACTGGACTGCTGAACGGAAGGTAGGCGGGATAAACCTCGGCCACGACGGCCGCATTTTGACACATCAAGGCGAAATGCTAGACAATTGTGTGCTTAGATTCAAGCGCATGCTAAAGAACCCCAGGTGGTCGAAATTTCCGGATCCCTCAACCACGGCGTCTCTCATAATCGTATCATGGTTTTCGGAGGTAAAAACCACATAAATCATTATTATAGCATCCACATCTTACATATCAGCCATGCTCTAAAGCTGCCACAATGGCGACCTGGGCGAGCTCTCACGCGCAAGCGTATACGCTCCATCTGTGAAACCGGTGTCGTTGAGTATGTCCTCGCAAAGCAACGTCATCATGAAAAAAATATATTGGTTGTGGCTTAACTCAGTTATGCCTGGGTCCGCGTAGCGAGAGGTACGGATAATCTAATTGTTAAGCTTGGTTCTCTGTACGGTTACGCTTATAGAGGCGTGCGGCTCTCTCTTCCTCCGTCTCCTCGGCTCGCTGCCTCCTCTTGGTGTCGTTCCGACGACGAAGCCTGGCTTCTTTCAGTCTCTCCGACTCACTTTCCATATCTGCCGACGAATCCCACCGAGCCGCCCCTTCTATATATACGATGCAACGCCGGCTCCTCCTCTGTTAAGTTTGAACAGCGCGACTGAAGGCGGACAGAGTAAAACACGCACACACGCACAAAACGCTGACTCTCAGCTGGAAACGCAGTTGCAAGTTTGCAACACGGTTTCACTCGCTCCTCATCTGACGTCATTCCAGATGACGCGGCGAGTAGTGCGTCCACCGGCCACAGCGAAACGGCGAGAACACAGCCAGTGTAGCTCACGCTACAAAAGAAAAGATAAGAACGTGGCCCTAATAATTGACTTAGGTGTGTGGTAATGGCGCTCACACGTCGGTGTTCGTGTGTCCTGGTGTATTCCATGGGTTAACGATGCATCATTTCGTCGCGCTGCCGGAGTGGATCTCGGAGGCCACGTAGAAATAAGCACGTGGTTAAGATTTGCCTCCGCCAGGTGCCATAACGATCCCAGCTGCTCACAATTTTTCACTGAACTCAATCAATTATTTTTATTAATTATCGTTAGAGTCCATTGGTCCTTGTCTGAATTAAAGTTACGCAGCGGTATCATAAGTATCCAGTATATTTTTTTTCTTGGACCACAGCCAGCGCGCGGTGAGCCTTGGTTGCAATTGTCGATATGATATGGTTTTACACGACCCCTCTTCCTTCATCTGCTTTCACTGCGACAATCCTCATTCTCATTTCCTATAGCACTGTGCCGCAACGGTCCCAGTCACTCACAATCCTTCAGTGAACTCAAATGATTTTTATTAATTATTTTAGAGTCCAGTGGTCCTTATCTTAAGTAAAGTTACGCTCCGATATCATATGCATTCATCATATATTTTATCTTGAATCTCAACCAGTGGACAGCGACCCTTTGTTACAATGGCCCATATGATTCGTCAGAGGTAGTCAAACAAGTGAACAAGTATAAATACTCCCAGAACACGATGAAAAACTTCGTTGTTGGCGCGATCAACAAGGAAACGGTCTACATTGGCTCGGGATTATGACCCGCAATGAACACTCCACATTTACAATCGCCCAATATGCTACTGAACTACCTTCAGCGGCCGTCACAACATTCTGGGCAATATCAAGTCGACGCATCATGCGATGGTAAGGAAGTCGCCGACAGTTTCTATCTCTTGAAGGAAATCATTGTAATCGTCGCAAGGATACTCTTTGAGTCCACTGCAGTACGACGGGGCTCTACCAGTAATTTCAAACGTATACCATGTCCTGCGCGAGCTCAGGCCATTTCTGTGACTGCACATTTTTCTCATTTCGTCGTTCCACCTAACTTTCTGCCATCTTCCGGTTGAACTGGCCATCCCTTGGAACCATATGCCTTATCCATCGATAGTACCACCGACAATACGACAGGCAACCGGTAGTAACCACTGGTTATCTACGCGAGTGTTTTTCTGCTAGTGAGGATGTTTGGTACAGGTTTCCGTGACTAAGCACGGTTTCGTAGAGAACATAGCCGGCCGCTGCTCCAACGTCCACTCTGTTGAACTAAGTGCGCCGAATACATGCGTGCTGGACTGTGTGCGCAGACATTGGTAAATGAAATAGCGTTATCACCAGAATTCACCACGACACATTACTGGCAGGGTTAACCAATAGACATTTTCACGGGAGAGAAAAAACGCCGCCATGCTACGCTGCGCGTGAGAGTACAAAGGCTGACGTCACAGCCTCGGCAGTGCATTTTTGGAGGGTCACACCTATTTAGCGCAGCCCAGAGAGGATTATGGCGCCGGCCAGGTAGCCGTCTGTGAAAAGGTCCGTAGGAAGCTCCATTTTAAGAAAGTCGAGGCAACACACCTTGTGGTGTGTCCACGCGTGGTGGTGGCTCCGCTGGTGGCCGCCCCACTCGCGTACCGCGACGCCGCGAGGCTATGCCCTGCAGTGGTCCCGGCGTCGCCCTCAAAGCCCGAAACGCTGAGGGACCCTCGACCGTGGTGGCTTCGGCGGCGTCTGCGATAACAATCAAAACGAATTTTCTTTTGCAGCCTCATGACCATAATGGCAAACTGCTGAAGTGTTATGCAGTTTCAACGCTAGCTAAATAATTACATACGAGGCACTTGTGCCGCACTCCCGACACACTTGACTACTACACTCCGTCCTCTTCTCGAGCTTGTCGCGCACTTAGGTGCAATTATCCTGCTACATATTATATTATAACGAGATTATCACCTTACACATTAAATAATCTCCTGAAGTATACATTCCTTCTTATGAAAAACAATTGAAACATCAATTACACCACTTTGCCTTTTCATAGCTTTACGCACTCGTTTTTGTTTTGTGAGATCGATTTTTCGGTGGTTCCTAGCGACCTTTTTATACTGTTCTCAATATCAAGAACGTCGGGTAATTCCTGTCAACACTACAAGGCAAACTTAATTCGTATACTTCACAGAAGTGCCGATATGAAATGACATACAACAGCTCACAGCCGTGATCTCTCTGTGAAAAGAAACTGTGAGACAAGTGTAAAACCTAACAAAGAAACACGAAAGCATGACGTCAGCTGCAGCCGCATTGCTCTCCCCCCCCCCCCCCCTTCCCCACCTGGCCCACTTCCACCACTCCATCCACAAGCTCTATCTAAAATTACTCGAAGAAAAAAAAGAAACATGGCTGATCCCTCTGTCAAAGGAATCGGTATAATACGAAAGTGAAACGTGTCCTCACAGAGGCAGTTGAGCGTTTATTGTGCACTGTTTCACCACGAGGGCGAAGGAATGAATGCTACTGCAACAAATTGTAATGTCACGCGAAGAACGGCAAGCAGCTCGAAACTTGCTGCGCGCACCTCAAGCAGAAAGGACGCACGAAATGAGCATACACAGGACGAACGTGGACTAACAGCTGTCACAGCTCGACACCTAAAGCGCACTGCTCTAACATCAAGAAAGACGCACGAAACGACCGCACAAGTACACACAGGATCAGTGTGAACAACTGTCACAATTGTTACTTCGTGTGTGAGCAGCGCGCTCCTTTCGTAAACGCGGCCGCTGCGGCGATCGAAGTGATCTTCGTGCACTCTTTAACCACTGTAACTTCAAAGCAAGCTTGCGGTGGAAGCACACGACGTACAAAGCGCCCCAATGCTCCAATCGCGAGATAAGCGCGCGCGCACGAGCGACCATGCCCTGTGGAGGTGCGCGCCCATCGCAGCCAGAGGGCCGACGACCTTTAGAGCGCGCCCTCCGCGCCTCCTTCGCGCCATCTCGATGACGAAAACGCGCTGAATTTGACGAGCTCTGAGGACCACCAACGGTATATGGTGTATATAAATAGCTTGCCGTTAGCTAGCAAAGGCGTGTACGCTCCTGTGGCCAAGTGGTTTCGCGCCTCGCGCTGCGGAACGAGAGGTCGTAGGTTCGACGCCCGGTGACGAAACTTTTTCTTCTACATTTTTCTGTGATTTCATTCTGTTAGTTTATATTTTACAACGTCATATCCGTCCCGGAAATACGTCAGTGTAGTCGTGGTGGACCCCGGGATATAACACTTCCATGTTAAAAAGTAATTGCTGATTTGTTATGTTGTTTTTATCGTAGCAAGACAAGAGTCGCTCCTTCTATGCTGCGAATGCATACATTTCCAAAGCAATACCACATATGTAAGGCACGCTTATTAAAGACTAGAATTGAGGTATACAGAGGGTGTTTTATATTACAACGCAAACTCGGAGTTTCCGACTATGTTGGAATCTGTGCCTTTTCAACTACATTTATACGTTGCCCGCATTAGTCTGAAGGCACGATGTTTTTTTTTTTTTCGTTTGCATTGACGTAATGGGCATACGTACGTGTCTTACCTTGGTAAAGGGGCTAATGGTGAGGTCACCGTGGAGTGCTCTTTCTTGCGATGAGTGCCATACCAGTGGGCTGCTGGGGGGCGGCTGCATAACCCGATTGATCTCGCTCACTCAGTGAATTTAATTGTTTTCCTACAAAGCTTCTTATTAAATACCTCAATCTCCATGCTTTGAAACGCTGTGCTAAGCGAGTGCGGCGCACGATATTAACACTCCGTCAACAGCCACTAATAAGACTCTTTGTGATATGATTTCTTACCAAGTCTTATTAAGAGTTCGTACAAAGTCTAAGTCTGGCTTTTAAAGGAGTCTCACAACACCCCCGCACAGACTCTTCTGATCTTGAACACTCGGACGATGTAAATTCAAGCCAACTCTGGCGATTTTTCTAGATCAATGGATCTCAATAAAATTCACTGGGCGTGTTCCTTTGCACGTTTCCGTCATTTATGTCAAATCACAGGCTGGAGAGATGGGAAAATTCTTTATACTGTAAACGAATTTTATTAATTTCCCCAACTCTCCCACCTGGCTTCCCATAATTATTGGCAACAGTGCAATGCACAAGAAAAACTATGCTTTTATTTTGATCTCGCTCTAGGATATTATATTCAAATGCAATAGAAGTGAGTTGCGACCGCGAAAAAACGTTAACGCATGAGAGGACGTGATGTGCAACGAACTCGCTCTTCGTGAGCTAGTAGCTGATGGTTCATAGTCGCTGTCACTCTGGGTGCTTTCACAGCCTTCTACGTCCAGTGAAAAATCTCGTCGTCATGATGATTTCTTTCAACATCACTGCTGAAAGCAAACTGTAGGATTTCCTCCGCCGAACGACTTCGACTACTCCCCGTCACCATGTTAATGTCTTGGCGCGGAGAACATTTGGCTCTCAAACCGGTCAACCAGCAAATTGCTTTCAGGGTGCAGCCACCCATCAAAAAGCGTACAAAGACAGGCGGTGCAGCGCTGAAGGCAACACAGGCGAAGGATGGCATTCAGAGCGTTCGCTCTACGGCTATCGTAGAGCGAGTGCATCCTCAAATGACTGAAACGTCGCTAGCACGATTCATACCAGAACTTTTCTGGCAAAGGACAAAGCGCCCTATTTTAAAGTATTGCCAGTTTCTTGGAAAAATGAGAAAACTCCAACCAAAATTTATTTTAGGAAAAAAACCCGACGTTTCGAAGCCGGACCGGCTTCTTCTTCAAGGGTGAGAAGGCCCGAGATGTGCTCAGTTATAGAAGAACACATCGCTAGCCCGCGCGACTTCCCGCGTACCATGTTATTGAATTCATGAACTGCAAAAACACTGACGAATGCTACATGCAATTAGAACAGGGTGTCTCAACTGAAAAAGTCAGACGATAACATTTAACAAACCTGCGTGGCTACAGAAAACCTCGCGAAGCTGATATGTGTACGCTGTGGGTTATCAATGAAAACGCGAGTTGCTACGTATTTTCACGAAAACTCCACGTCTCGCAGCACAAATCAGATGCATCGTGTCACGGAGGGCCCGGTTCGTTAATTGATGCAGGAAACATGCAAAGTCGTAGTGTTCGTTTCTTTCTAACGGGTTAACACAGAGGCTAGCACAGCCGAACAAGAGAGCGACTGCGTAGTGCTGCCACTGTGTCGTCTACAAAACCTCCTCAAGAGCATGCTCCTGAATTCCACTTGGTGGCGCGACAGTCTATGGGCATTGCGAATACGGTAAGCTGCGCGTCGTGCGAAAGGTGGCCTGTACTTGGCTTATGCTAAATTTTGTCGACCCTACCGGCGTGATGTCAAATGCCGCTATCCACAAACTCATGCATTTCCCTAGCAGTATTAACCAGCCTTAAAGGGGTGGTGCCACCAAATTTGCGGCTTGCGCGTTCTTCGCTGCAAGCGTTTCTTATAGCTCTAGGAAGCATGATACACGCACTAAGATTCACGTATTCTCGGTAAATAATTTAATATCCCCTTATTTGTGCGGACAACTTTCGGTTTCGGTTTCTGGGCACCAAGTTGAGCAGTGACGTAGAAGTGTAGGAGACTTTGTCACGTGACCACACAAGGCTCGAGCGAAGATGCGCAGCACTTAGCCAGGAAGTGATGGAAACTCGGCGAGTGATGTAGCAACCCATGCTTTGCCGGTACGTACGTTTCGGAGGTGGCGGAGGTCTGGAGGTCACTCAAGTCACTACAGATCTGGTGTGACGTCACAACAACTTTCGTTGTCCTTCCTATAGAGCTACGTCAGTTTTGATGCGCTAGCGATGGGCATCGATCGGGAGAATGAGCATTTAAGTACACTTTGGAAGTGAATTAAAATATGTTCTAAACGTTTGCTGTGTCCGACTCTTCGCGTGGAGTGTCCTTGCATACAGAGGAAACCCACTAGAGGCTTGTTATAGCTTCGAAATTTGGTGGCACCACCCCTTTAATAGTTTGTTTGAAAACACGATCGCAGCAGCCGCAAACTTGAGCCGCCTGTACAGGTGGTGCCATCTAGCGGTGAAATGCACAACCAGAAGAGCAAACAACTAAGCAGCTGTGCTCTATTAATCATAGAAGAATGCCGATCCTGGTTGGCCTCCAAATTCGTCGAAGCACCGCTGTCACTGTCCGACAGCTCCGAGGAACTTGTGCACGTGGCACGGTCAGTGACACACATGGTATGGCTGTTGCGGCGTGGTCACCTTTCCTCTGAGCGTCTGCTCTTCGCCGCTTTCGTTCATACGCCGCGCTGGCAAGACCGGCATGCCTTGCATGACTTCCGGTTTTTACCAGTTTCCGGTTTTACTTTGACATGGTCAAAAATTGCCCACAGTTCGCCTTTGACCGAACAATAATCGTGATGTTTTCAACCTTATTTCACACTGAATTACTTGCCTTCCAGCATTTTCCTACAACACACCAGCGTGACATAAGTATAATTGATGAGAACTAATTGATTAGGTCTATTTGGTAAGAAACATGCACGCGCGTTCCCTTTCATTTTTTTTTTCGACTTCGCGTGGTGTATTAACTTCACAGTGGCGCTACTTTTTCTTTTCAAACCAAGGCCACGTAGGTACCCGAGTAAAGTTCAAAACAAGAGGAAAATCACAAAAAAAGGACATTGCACACACGACCATTCTTTTTTTTTTTCTTTTTTGAGTCCTCTGAGCGCAGGATTTCCATGTTCGAACTGTGCCGCATGACGCTGCTCAAGCATCGGCACTACCGAAGCATCCGAGTTTTACTCTGTGTCGTACAGGTTGAGGAAGGAGACGTACCTCTTCGGCAAACTGCCAAGATGCGACCGGCCTTGGGGGCGCTCTCGTCACTGGCGCAGGCCGCGCAGGCTGGTAGTGGCGGGAGTGCGACGAGGCAGCAGGCGCCGCAGGAGGCGGCTGCAAGTGCACGTAGTGCAACGGCTGCGGTAGTGGTGCTGCAACGTCATACGATAGAGAGAGAGAAAAATAGATAAAGCATTCAATAAAGATGAGCCGTTGCCACTGTGTGAAGGTAGATGACCAACGAAGCTCTGTAGCACACGGCATAAAGGTAACACTGAATTTTTACGTTTATCGCCCACCTCTTTGTTTTGACTAGAGTTCGTGACCCGAGCAGACAAGACGTCCACGAAACCATCGGTTTTTACCTGCTCGGCCGAGAAAACGCCCTGAAGAACGAAGAGGAGCTTGGTACGAGGGTGCCACGTAAGGTCCATGGCGGGCCGCGTAGGTTGGTGCAGCGCGCCCCGCGTACGGCTCCCTAGGAGCGGGCGGAGGGAACTCGTAGTAACGGCCACTGCCCGGAACACCATCCTGGCGCAACCGGGGGAAGGACTGTGGGAAGGACCGGATTCTGTCCCCACTCAGTCCCGCCTGCGCGCCTCTGGTCCCGTGGGCCGTAGGGATAATTGCCACGTTCAGGTCGACGTCTCCATGGAAACATTCCCCTAGAGTCGTCCGCCATTTTCTGCGGTCAGGGAAAGACATGCCCGTAATTGTGAGAAACTGGCGATGGCTATGACACGCTGGGAGCTCGAAGATTTGGGGTTTTACAAGCCATAACCAAAGTGTCACATGGTTCCTCATGCATTTGCCTAAGGCGACTTCAAGCTAAAAGCGCACCATCTTCGCTATCTTTTCACTCCATTGTAAACATGCTCCATTGCCCGAAAGCTTTCTACGCACAATGTGGTTTCGCACTGCCCTCTGCTTCAGAAGCGTTTTAAAGCTTTCTGCCTAATACGCGGCTTCGCAGTACCTCCGAAACCGCACCCCCCCCCCCCCCCATTGAACCAAGCAATGACGTCAAGCGATGATGTCTCCATGTGACGTCATGGCATCGTCATGACGACGCCACAATGAAGTCAGATATTGGCGACCTCTGACGTCATAGCATGGAGTCACCACGCGATGATTTATTTCTTGACTGGTGATGACGCCGACGATCACTTTTCGCGTTCGATGAGGTATCTAAGGCCCCGAAATGTAATTACGAACATTGGGTTGGTCTTCATCTTTTAGCTGAATAAGGGCGCGCCCACAGACACGGACACTAGAACAAGAAAATGCACACAAGATAAGCGCCACTCGCAACTAAAGTTTATTCGAAAGAAAAGGTAGGTACATATATATCACTTCTGTCACATGACCTGGCAGGTGAAATAGCAAAAAAACACAAATGGGGCTATAAAACACGTGCCTCAGATTGGGTTGGGGGGTGTTAAACATCAAATTCCATGCTCATACTCTTCCTCACGCGGTCGATTTTACGTTCCATTTTTTGCAGTTAATATTTCTCATCTAATATCGTTGCACCCCTGTAATGCCCTCCAAACACGGGAGCATAACATAAAGGTTGACAGCTATGAACGCAGCTGAACTTTCCATTGCTTGAAGAGCGACGAAAGCAGATTAACTTACGCGTTATAGCGTCGGGGTAGAGTAGCGGCCTCTTCCACTTCTTCGTCAGTGACCTCGTGCCACGCACTATGTCCATGTGCTAAAGTGATCATGATGCTGGTGATGATGAAGATGATGTCCTGCGTCAATTAAGACCCCCTCCCAGTGATGTTCCGTCCTGGACAGAAGAATTCCCTTTCCGAGGCCCGAAAATTCCCCATTTCCGGCATTTTTCCCCGCATACATCGCCAAAAATCCCCCGTATTTCCCTGCACAAAAAAGTTTATATATAGTGTTCGACGTGTATCAGGCTCTTCCCATCGCTTTCTCTTCTTTTCTGCCCAACTCAAAGCATCGCCTCTGAGAGCGGCTTTTAATACTACGAAGGAGCTACCTTAGAGCTCGCTTTAAACGGTATGCGATGCGGAAGGAATGCTGTACATGCTCATGCCCACGGCCACTGCATAAGAAGAAAAGTTTATTATTGTTTTTTTTTTTTTGTTACTGAGTGACGTGGCGTGCATTAATGTGTCTAGCAGACGCTCTGCATCTATATGCACCACATTTTGTACAAAAAGAACTTCAATTTTTCAATAATGGTGACAAAATATTGTGAAATAAAACAAGCTTTTGTGGTGGTATTTAACATTTTATTGACTTGATTAGGAAAGGTTCTGCAAACTACCGTAAAGAAAAAAATAAATAAATGTGAAGTGACTAGAATATATATTGACTGGGTCTTTAAAATCCAGTCAATATATATTGACTGGGTTTTTAAAGACTATGGTCTTTAAAAACGAACCTTAGAGGCTGTGGTTTGGCGTGCTACATGCGCCAGAAACGATTGCAACATGCGAAAGCCTCATGTCCACAGTCTTTTGATCGTTACAAAAAAAAAATTTCGCGCCCCTCAAATTCCCTGCAATATCACGAAGATTCCCTTTTTCCTTTTCGTCCAAAATGACTGTCGAAAATTCCCTGAAAAAGGGAAAATTCCCTGCACGGAACATCACTGCACCCTCCCCTCTATTAGGTGACTAGTGGGGCGGCCGCCCCCTCTGCCCCCCCCCCCTCCCCGGTGCCCCTCTGCCGCCCCCCCCCCCTCCTCCCCGGGTATTGTGGAGTCCAGTGGCGTAAATCCAGAAAAATCGCAAGGGGGGGACACAATCTTGCCATGGCGGCCATTTTGATTTCATAAATATAGGCTTTGCTTTAATATATATAAAAATTAAGACCGCACTTCGAAATCAAATAAAAAGCGAGCATTATTCCTAAAAATAACACGATCAAAGCCCCCCAAGCCTGGACACAAGGGGGGGGTCAGGATCCCCCCTGACCCCCCCCCCCCATGATTTACGGCACTGGGCGCTTATATATACCGCTCAATGGTTTAGGCGCTCGCCTTCGGAGCGTGAGGGACTGTACGTTCGAATCCCATTGGCGCTATTACATATTCTTCTTTTTTCTTCATCGGTAGTGCGCATTCATATATATGGTTCAGATGCATTCGAGCCAAGCAAACCTTGGTGCTTAGCTCAATGGTTTAGGCGCTCGCATTCGGAGTGAGAGGGTCTAGGTTCGAATCCCATTGGCGCTATTACATATTCTTTTTTCTTCATCGGTAGTGCGCATTCATATATATGGTTCAGATGCATTCGAGCCAAGCAAACCTTGGTGCTTAGCTTAATGGTTTAGGCGCTCGCATTCGGAGTGAGAGGGTCTAGGTTCGAATCCCATTGGCGCTGTTACATATTCTTTTTTCTTTATCGGTAATGCGCATTCATATATATGGTTCGGATGCATTCGAGCCAAGCAAACCTTGGTGCTTAGCTCAGTGGTTTAGACGCTCGCATTCCGGAGTGAGAGGGTCTAGGTTCGAATCCCATTGGCGCTATTACATATTCTTTTTCTTCATCGGTAGTGCGCATTCATATGTATGGTTCAGATGCATTCGAGCCGAGCAAACCTTGGTGCTTAGCTCAGTGGTTTAGACGCTCGCATTCCGAGTGAGAGGGTCTAGGTTCGAATCCCATTGGCGCTATTACATATTCTTTTTTCTTCATCGGTAGTGCGCATTCATATGTATGGTTCAGATGCATTCGAGCCGAGCAAACCTTGGTGCTCAGCTCAATGGTTTAGGCGCTCGCCTTCGGAGCGTGAGGGCCTGTACGGTCGAATCTCATTGCTGCGATGACGTAAGTTTTTACCTTCAATGGTAGGACGCATTCATATGGTTCAAATGCATTCGAGCCAGGAGAGCCTTGGTGCTTAGCTCAATGGCTTAGACGCTCGCATTCGGAGTGTTAGGGTCTGGGTTCGAATCCCATTGCTGCGATGACATAACTTTTTTTTTCTTCGTCGGTAGGATGCATTCATATGGTTCAGATGCATTCGAGCCAAGCAACCCTTGGGGCTTAGCTGAATGGTTTAGACGCTCGCCTTCGGAGCGTGAGGTTCTAGGTTCGAATCCCATTGCTTCTATGACACACATCTTTTTTCTTCGTCGGTAGGGCGCATTCATATGGTTCAGATGCATTCGAGCGAAGCAAGCCTTGGTGCTTAGCTCAATGGTTTAGACGCTCGCTTTCGGGGCATGAAGGTCTAGGTTCTAATACCATTGCTGCTGCATGAAATGCTTTCTTTTTTCTTCGTCGCTAGGACGCATACATATGGTTCAGATGCATTCGCTCCAACAAATCGTTGGTGCTTAGCGCAATGGTTTATACGCTCGCCTTCGGAGCATGAGGGTCTAGGTTCGAAATCCCATTGCTGTTATGACATACTTTTTTTTTCTTCGTCGGTAGGATCCATTCATATGGAACATAGAACGTCTAACTTTTTGTAACTTCTGGGCCCTGTAAAGGCGTGTGAATATTTTAGTATCACCGGAAATCGTAGAGCATGAAAAAATTTCGGGGAAGGGGGGGGGGGGAGGGGGAGGCGGAGTCGGAATACCCTCAGCCCCAATTCCCCTCCCCCTAGTTAGGACCCTGTAAGGGCCTCAACTTTTTCGAGTGCTCTGGGCATCTATTTTGGTGAAGACAGTAATGCAATTGGGGGGAACCTTGAACTCGGAAAGAACGCACAGCAGGCCCGTCGCTGCAAGGTGTGACGTCAGACAAAAGTTGAGCCTTATCGGGCGTGATAAGGGCCTCAACTTTTTCGACTGCTTTTGGGCAGTTATTGCAAGAAAGCAAACACATCTGGAGAACTTTTAGCTCGGAAAGAACGCATAGCAGGCCCATCGTGGAAGGTGTGACGTCAGACAAAAGTTGAGCCTTATCGGGCGTGATAAGGGCCTCAACTTTTTCGACTGCTTTTGGGCAGTTATTGCAAGAAAGCCAACACATCTGGAGAACTTTTAGCTCGGAAAGAACGCATAGCAGGCCCGTCGCTGCAAGGTGTGACGTCAGACAAAAGTTGAGCCTTATCGGGCGTGATAAGGGCCTCAACTTTTTCGACTGCTTTTGGGCAGTTATTGCAAGAAAGCAAACACATCAGGAGAACTTTTAGCTCGGAAAGAACGCATCGCAGGCCCATCGTGGAAGGTGTGACGTCAGACAAAAGTTGAGCCTTATCGGGTGTGATAAGGGCCTCAACTTTTTCGACTGCTTTTGGGCAGTTATTGCAAGAAAGCCAACACATCTGGAGAACTTTTAGCTCGGAAAGAACGCATAGCAGGCCCATCGTGGAAGGTGTGACGTCAGACTCAGACAAAAGTTGATCCTTATCGGGCGTGATAAGGGCCTCAACTTTTTCGACTACTTTTGGGCAGGTATTGCAAGAAAGCCAACACATCAGGAGAACTTTTAGCTCGGAAAGAACGCATCGCAGGCCCATCGTGGAAGGTGTGACGTCAGACAAAAGTTGAGCCTTATCGGGCGTGATAAGGGCCTCAACTTTGTCGACTACTTTTCGGCAGTTATTGCAAGAAAGCCAACACATCAGGAGAACTTTGAGCTCGGAAAGAACGCACAGCAGGCCCAACGTGGAATGTGTGACGTCAGACAAAAGTTGAGCCTTATCGGGCGTGATAAGGGCCTCAACTTTTTCGACTGCTTTTGGGCAGTTATTGCAGGGGGAAGCCAACGCATCAGGGGATCAACTCGGAAAGAACGCATAGCAGCAGTGGCGTAAATCCATAAAGATCACTAGGGGGGGACACACATTTTGCAATGGCGGCCATTTTGTTTTATTATATATGCTTTACTTTAAAACATATAAAGCTAAGATTATGCATTCCCATAAAATAAAGGTATTAATAATAATATCTGGGGTCTTACGTCCCAAAACCACGATATGATTATGAGAGACGCCGTATTGGAGGGCTCCGGAAATTTTGACCGTCTGGGGTTCTTTAACGTGCACTGAAATCGTACAGTACACGGGCCTCTACCATTCCGCCTCCGTCGAAATGCGACCGCCGCGGCCGGGATCGAACCCGCGACTTTCGGGTCAGCAGCCGAGCACCGTAGCCACTGTTCAACCGAGGCGGACGCAATAATAATAATAAAACGAACAGCGGTACCAGCGCCTCGTCAGAAAAATAGCACTGAGTATCCAAAGGTATATAAGCGACATCGCATGGCAAGAAGTGTAAATTTAAGGGCTCGTTTGCTTTGTTAACCACAATATTAATGAGAACTAACAGACAATGATGCCAAGGAAAGTATAGGGGATGTTATTAGAAGTAATTGTAATGTAAACATAAAGAAAGAAAAGTGGACGAAAAGATAATTGCCACCGGCAGGGACCGAACCTGCGACCTTCGAATAACGCGTCCGATGCTCTACCTCTGAGCTACGGTGGCATTCATCCCTCCGTCTACTTTATAGGGTATATATGTGCTTTTAAACGTGGGAGCGTCAGTCAGCGCCGCCTGTTGCCATTACGGCGAGTGTGGAACACCCTTTTTTAAATGCGAATGCATTTCTTAGTCGGGCTATGTCAGGCATCCGGCGTTGGCGTTGTCCGCGGCGGCGGCCGCGCGCCGGCAGGTGTGATCTCTCCGCTCTCACTCCCTCTCCCATAGCAACAGCTGCGGGCGCGCGCGCTTATCCTCGCCCCTAGCAACCGGAGCATGTGTTGCGAGAGAGTGTAGGAGAGGGTAGGTGCAGTGCTTTGCCGCTCCTTCTCTCGCCGTTCGCTCTCTCTCCTCCCTGCGCCCCACTCTCCCGTCCGCTCGCGCCTCACTCTCGACCGTTCGCTGGCTGGGCGCCTCTCAAGGCGATGGCAAAAGTCGGTGCATTCGCATTTCCTCACGATTCCCTTCGGGGAGGTGGGGGGCATTTTTTCCTGTTGGTGACCCGTAGCACGTGATCTTATCGCGAGCTGGCAGCTGACTAATAACGAATAATCCATCGCATACTACCTGGAGGCATCAAGTGTGCCAGAACGAGACCCTCGCTCTGAATGAAGGAAAGAAGTGTAAATTTAAGGGCTCGTTTGCTTTGTTAACCACAATATTAATGAGAACTAACAGACAATGATGCCAAGGAGAGTATAGGGGATATTATTAGAAGTAATTGTAATGTAAATATGAAGAAATGTGGCTGGCTGGTTGCTGGCACGCGCCTTGCGCTTGCGCTACCTGCGATTTTTTCCTTCGTGTCTGCGCCTTTGCGTGTGCTGGCTGTGCTGGCTTAGAGTTACTGTATGACATTTGGAAGATAAATCTCGAGGGGGGGGACACTTGCATGGGGTGTCCCCCCTCAGCCTGAACACAGGGGGGGTCAGGACCCCCCCAGACCCCCCCCCCCCCCCGTGATTTACGCCACTGGTGGAGTCGACGGTCTTCGCACACACTTCATTTTTTCACTTATTCAGTCGTTAATCATAAGATGATGCGCTTCACCGAGTACTCCACTTATCGCTTTCAAATGTCCACCAATGGCTGCCTTATATTTTAGCATTAAAGGGACCCTGAAACGGTTATTTGAAGCTTTGTCAGCGTTTAGGCTAGAGCATCATCGAACCATTGGCACCACAAATTTAGTGGCACGCCGTGTACCAAGGCGGCTACGGACAATTATATCATACCCTCCTTCTCACCCCTGCCTTCCCTCCTCAACTCATGAGACACACTGGCATCGCTGGCGATCGCAGAGCTCACGCGAGCACACTCGACGATTGAGCTTCGCCCAGTGATGACCTCCGAGATTGCACGCCGACAGGTTGCGTGCAATCTCGGAGACCATAGCCCAGTGCGCCCGGCAGCACGCACGCCGTCTGGCAACAGAGACATCGTGGAGTGGTTGACATCTGCACCGACAGGTGCCGCCACCCTACCAGCCAATTTTTCGTGCGCGCACACCACAGCCAATCAGATCCAGCAGCCCCGCTGACGTCGTGTGGACACTGCATATCGTACTCGGAAGGGGCGGTTGAACACGCGTTGGGCTGAGCCGCAGTGACCTGCAGTGATTTGCAGCTTTATAGCGTTGTAATAAATTACACAGGATACGCAGAGAGCTTAAATTAGTCTGTAAATGAGCCTTAGGACTTGGTCTATTGGCCCAATGTGTTTGTACAAAATCGTCAAAACCGTTTCAGGGTCCCTTTAAGTGCGGAACACTTCAGGGGTCAGCATTTCGTAAATCCGTACATCTCATGTGGCATGATCCCGCTCACAGTAAAGGACACAATACAGGCCATAACAAGGCTAGCAATGCCCATAACAGGTATGAAGTGAATGAACAAAGTCTAAAATAATATATTTAGCAGAAGTAATCAAGAATAAATCGCAATAATTAACATAAAATCGCTTAAAATGCTTCGTAAACCTGTGACTGACTCTGCGGTCACGCAAGAGAGGGCGCCACCACCTCACCGAGTGAGTGAATGCCCCTCCCCCGACGCTTTGCCGGCGCTACCTGATGGGGGGAAACAGCCTGTCGGAACTCACTGCAGACGACGCGTATCTCAACTGCCGTAACAAGCAGGAAGTACATGAAGTGCAGCAGAAAGTAGCGCAGAAAGAAAGCACACACTGCATTTGCGAATCTCCCAACCAAGATTCTACGCGTGCCGGGGAAACCCTACATCTTCCCTCAAACACCAACACTTCATCACGTATTGGTAAACGGAGCGATGTGGCCTCTACGAACGGGATTCGCTAGGCATCCGTGCTACGCACTTCCTTTAGTTTCACAGTAGTGAAGCCGTCATACGTTTTTTTTTTCGTTTTTTTTTTAACTGCGAGGCTCTGTGTGCCAGCCGTAAGAACTTTGTGTCCGCGAAAAAAGTCAGTTTCACCGCGGGGGGTGAAGCAAGGATTGCTATAGCAACAAATTGTAATGTTATACGAAGTGAGGCTGGTGGCTAACTATTTTGGATCCGATCTCACGCAACTCTACAAAACGCTGGTGTAAGAGAATACGGCCGCTCAAGGCACTTTTTTCGCACCATCTTTTCACGTTCAGAGCACAGCACGTAGAATTATATCTGCCGAGATACCCAGATAACGCGCGCGCGAGCAACGACCGCGCTCGTAAAATGAAAGGTCGCAGTTGCTCCTCGATGGAAGAACACCCCCCCCCCCCCCCGCGTCTTTTCATGCGCGTTAAAGACGGGTGAGGCGTTTCCTTTCTGCTTGACCATACGACGGCCGGTCTAACAGGCGGGGGCATCTTATCGCATCCGCATCGGAGTGACAGAGATGGGCCGGCTCGTTTTATCTCCGTTAGAACGTACGATGCGCTGGGGAATCTAATCAATTTGGACTTTAGAAGGGACATAACGGCGACGGCAAAAACGCGTCGAGACTGTCCATATAATTGCTATCGCAATAAAACCACAAGTGGGCATGCGCCACAAGAATTGGGCAGGCCCCACGACCGAGTACACCAAGTGCGAGAGTTAAAGGAAAACTGCCTCGGTGAAGTGGAGCACGTGAAACACGTGAGAGAGAGAGAGAGATAGAGAAACCCAGATAGAAAGAAAGAGAACGAGAAAATACAGAGATAAAAGACACAGCGAAAAAAGATAGAAACGGATAGAAAGAAAAAGAAACAACAAATAGAGATACATAAAGTGAGGAAGAGAAAGAGACAGAAAGAAAAAGAAAGAATCAGACACTGAAAAGAAATGGAAAAAAAAACAGAGAGCAAGACGGAAACAGAAACAAAAAGAGTCGTAAAAAGAGGCAAAGGAAGAGAGAAAACGCAGAGTTAGAGAAAGAAATAAGGAAGGAAGACATTGAAAGCAACAGGTACAAACAGATACGAGAAACAGAGAAAGAGAATACACAAAGAAAAAAATAAAGAGAAACAAAAAAGCCCACCATCTCCGCTCTTCCTCACGACTTGGCACCACTAGTGCAAAGCTGCCACAATTTTTCGTAATAAGCTCGAGGACAGGGAATACTGGCCAAGGCCTGGCCGATGGGCGCGAACTGCAAGTACAGACACGTATTTAGAATCAAGTGCACGTCAAAAAAACACCGAGGTGTCCAAAGCTAATCCCTAGGGTCTCCCACTCCAACTTGCTCCGTAATCATGTCATGGTTCTGGCTCCTAAAACTCAGAAGCATTTTTTTTATAATTGTAGCGTTCCTCACTAGATATATAGCCAAGTAAAGTCGCATATAAAACGTTCTTTTAGTAATGATGTAATTTTAATGTTACTGTAATAAATGAAACAATCAGGAATACGAGATGGTATGCATCCAATCATTGGCAGTGAGCACCACTACCGTTTATTTTATTTCACCGAGATGTAATCAAACAGCAACTCCCAATAAACTCAAATCACGAGACTTCTTCGTTTGTGGTTAAGTAACTCGCACGTCGCGATGTATGGAATGTCTACGCTGCCCTAGCAACATAGTGTCGTTACTGCACCAGAACGGCGCTGCTGGAACTTCCGTTCGCCGACGATGCCGCCGCGGCTTCCAGCATGGCTCGCAAGTGGACCGAGTCGTCGGGCTGGCTGTCCAGGAAGTAGGCGGCGCCCACCACCACGACGAACAGGAAACCGACCACGAAGACCGCGACCAGCATCCTCTGGTGCTCCTTGGTCCACTGAGAGCGTGTCCAGCTCGGGTTCTGGAGGACCTCGTTGCTGACGTCGCCGGCGTTCGCGCAGTCGACTTCGCCCGAGCGTCCGCCTCCACCTTCTGCCCCGCGACGACGAGACTTGGGGGACGTCTTCAACCTCGTGGTCGAGTCGAAGCTTATCGAATCGCTGCTGCCGTCAATGCCTTCCAGGTCGAGCGTGGTCGCGCTTGAGGTCATGTCAGGCTCACCCGAGCAATGCATCTAGCGGAAGCCAGCGAAACGTGAAAATAAAAAAGGAC
Organism: Rhipicephalus appendiculatus; assembly: GCA_030522465.1. Lineage (NCBI taxonomy): Eukaryota > Metazoa > Arthropoda > Arachnida > Ixodida > Ixodidae > Rhipicephalus > Rhipicephalus appendiculatus. The sequence continues at coordinate 4,495 of JALIZH010013452.1, read as the reverse complement.
GTTCAGCGAAAACGTACACTAGGGATGTCGGTTGAATACTGTGCATAGGTTCAAGAGCATTCGATACAATGTCTTCTACTTTCAAATCACACATCCGATCTGCTGACGTAGGATGGCGCAATATAGATATCGATTAGACAGACCCACTGATACTAGGCTTCTCTTTAATGGGAAATAAGCTGATGACAATGAGGGTGATATATATATAAATCTTATAGGTAACAGCGCGAAAGACCAGGACAGTAAAGGCACACAAACGACGACACGTACAGGTCTTTTGCGCTGTTACCCATAAGATATGTTCAACCAACTAGCCGACAAGTTGACCCTTCATGATATATATAAAGATGCGTGAAATTCCACCGTAAAGCGACAACTCTTCGAATCCGGACATACCAGGTTCATACCGTGAAACACCAATAACCGCAATCGTGATGCGTCCGCTCAAACTTGTGGATGGACATACTCTGGTTTGTTACAACAGCGCCCTCCCTTTTCTCTCATCTCTACATGCTACAATTGTACATTTTCTAGCATCTTTTCCTGCATGTTTCTCCTATGGGCGTACCTGCAGAGCCCCCTTGTTGTGCAGGTAACATCTATAGACACTTACGCACTTTATGTAGTCCCAGTACTCGTTAATAGTTTTTTTTAGTCATTCGGGGCCGCTTCCACCGCCATCACGTAACGGTCTATGATGACGGCAATAACTTATGATAGAATTCTACATGTATCCAGCTGAGGACTTGCTTAACTAGGCTCTTACTGGAAGTAAGGTGTACGTCGCAAGTTGGCTAAGTACAGTTCAGAAGTGGCATGAGATGTTTTCGACGAGAGCAGCTTCGGTGCGGAAGTCGTGTAGCTGACCGGAAGTGATTTAACGAGATTTAGACATAACCCAGAAGTCAGGTTACAGTCTATGTCCAGAGTTTAAGTTTTCAGACTTTTCATTGAGAAGCGCTCTATGGAAACTTATATAAAGTTTAGGAAGTCGTTTCCGGTACAGCGTCTAAAATAAACGATTTTTGTGCGAAAGTGCGAAATAGTGCCAACCGATGCAAGTATGACAAATAGATTAACACATAAAACTCTATCAATAGGAAATATGCAGCACAATAATATTTCATTTCCAAGAATTTTATAGCTTGTGTAAAGCCTGCAGCATTTACAAGTACTTGCAAATGTTGGTGGCCCGCTCTCCTAAGAGTATTCTAAAATATACTACTCACGTTGCCTCTGTTAGATCTAATGCCCGCTACAGTACAACTTTAAAAATTTCACCATGTTTTCATTTTTGTTGCTCTCTGAAAGCTTTGCAAATCTATGCGCACAAGAACGGTCTACAAACAGGACTCTAAAAATGAAATCGTTGCCTAGGGTGTTCATTACATATAAGACTCCCGGGAACAGTGTTTCTTACGAGTAGTCTATTCCAGGCAGTGAAGCATTTGACGTACTTTTCAATGGGTATGTCCTACTTACTGTAAAGCAAACGCACGCTAAAAAAATGCAAGGTCCAACTTACGTCCTTTTTCTCGCTGTTCTGGTCACGAAACTAGGCACATACCCACTACGACTGTTGCCATCCTGAGCTTTGAACAGCAGCGACAGTGTGTGCTTGCTTCGTTTTCTATCGCAGTCAGACTTTCCTTGTGCTTTTTCTCGCCCCTTGTCTCCCCCCCCCCCCTACCCCGATTTGGGGTGGCAAAGCGGATGTTCGTTTTCTCCGCTTGTTCTTGTTCTTGTTCACCTTCAACTGCGGCAAGATTGACCAAGAATTAATCACTTGCGCCTTTTTAATAAGCAAGAGTACTGGGAGGAAGCTCTCAGAAGTGGCGATCCCCAGGAACAACTAAGGGCTGTCCAAAGGGCCCGCGAACGGGCGGAGGACCATGGTCTTCCGGTCCCAACGTGGGCGCGGCCCGCAACTACGAGCTTGTAGTTTCTTTGGACCTTATTAAAGTTTGTTGACTGACTGACTTCCCTTCATGTCCTTTTCATCTCTCCTGTGTTGCTCACTGGTTAACGCGGCCACATCCAGCAGGAGACTGCCGGACTAGGCAGGCCACCGACATGCCCTAAGATTCTTTGTAAATAAAGATGTTTTCAATCAATCATTGATCTACTCTGCAGTGATGATGCATCTCAATAGTCGCTACTCAAGAAAATCTCTGAATATCCCATGCTTATAACAAAAGAAAATATTAGCGGTCCCATATGCAATGCTAAGGACAACGCATGCGAAACCCTGTATTCTCGGGGGTCATTCATTCATTTTTCATGTTATTAGTCGATTGCACAGTTTCGGCACTTGTGAAGTTCCTTTGCCTAATTATTAATGCTATTAATTTATTTGCATTGAATAATACCTCATAGGCCTCAAGAAAAGCACTTGGCGATTGCAACATGTTGAACATAACACCGAGGGGTACTGACAATGTGGGAGATAAAATTCGAGCAGCAGCCATTAAATTGAGTTGTCAGTCAGCGCTTGTGTGTCCATGTCGTCTCTCTTGTGGGTGGGTGTTCGCGATCTAAACTCCCTTGCTCCAGCTATAGAAAAAGTGAAACAAACAGATGAATCAGAGGCAATATCGCAGTTATTGATCCATATTCATTATTGTTTCGCATTTCTTCAAGGTGGTGTCCAGCACCCAATGTCTGTGAAATGTTTCCGGCTTCGGCAATCACCTCCGCCGCACGCAGCCAGCAGATCAGCGACCTCTGAGATCTGTACTTTTTTCTTATACAGAGGGCTCCATGACGGTGGTGTTAATTTCGATACCACGTACCTCTCATTTATACTTACTCAGCTTTGTGCGAAGAGAAGGAGACGAAGAAGAAGTTTGCTCAGCCTGGTACACGCCCTATTCACGGCAGCAGCATTTCTTTGAGAAATTCACTGGTAAGCGCACAAGATGACATTCTTTAGTGAAGTTGTTTTTTAACGGAAAGCGAACGCCTGCTTAGTCTCCAGATCTTAGGTCCACCACAGCCACGGAAGGCCTCTCAAGCTCTTCTGTAGCACTAGGTGATTCGCCCGTCATAAGCTTATGGCACAGCCTTAGTAATCGGGCAGCCAACTATTGAGACTAAAGCAGCATTTGAGATGACCGTACACCACAACACAACTCGGACGCAGCTGCTCTGAAAGCTGTCTCTTCGCGAATGAGTGTAGCTTACAATGAAGACGTTCTTTTTCTATTTTTACAAACTACAAGTGAGACATCTAGAAAGCTTTTTCTATGTGCTGGTGCACAGTCATAAATGTTTCGCAGAAGCTCCGAGAAGTAACTCACTAATGGTGCTTAGACAGGCATGGCCTCATCCGTCACACCATATACTTATAGACGCTCTAGCATTTTATTTTATTTTTCTGTGTAGTGTACTCGCTTTGGCGGTGCAACGAATACAAGCCGTAGGATGATTATTGTCATCTCGGCCATTACGTGTGTCTCGTGCAGGAGCGCCAGGTGTAAAGTCTCGTATGCGTCAAGCGTAACAAAGCACAGGCTTACGCGAGGAGGTGGTGGTGGTGGTGCAAAACTTCATTGCGAGAAGGCCAAGAGCTAAAAATGCTTTTTTTTAATTTAAAAGAAAAGTCACAGTTTCACCGCAAGGGTGAAGCAATCAAAGCGATAGCAACAAATTGTAAAGTTATACGATGTGAGGCTGGCAGCTAACTCTTCTGGATGCGACATCACGCAACTCTACAAAACGCTGGTGTAAGAGAATACGGCCGCTCCAGGCACACTTTTCGCACCGTCTCTTCGCGTTGAGAGCGCATCACGTGGAAGGGTATGCAAGACGCCCGCTGACGGCTGCCGAGACAGCCAGATAACGCCAGCGACGACCGCGCTCGTAAAATCAAAGGTCGCAGTTGCTGCTCGAGGGACCCCCCCCCCCTCCCCCTCGGGTCTTTTCACGCTCGTTAAAGAGAAGCGGGGCGTTTCTTCTCTGTTTGGGATATTATGCTTTAGTATATTTACTGTGGTACTTTCACTGAGTGTTTATATATGATACATGTGTCCGCGAGGATAAGTACAATACTAAGACAGCCGCGATTTTTTGTGGCTTGTTCCGATTCCTTGTTTACGTGGCTTACGGATTCCTTGTTTTCGTGCAGCGATGGATGGCACCGCGGTGCTGTTAAATGTTGCTGCAAGAGAACCCCAAGCTCGAGATTCTCAGGTAGGGGATTTTTACGGCGAAGTTATATGTGGCTGTGAGATTTGTCAGTTTTTCCGTTCGTGTGCTGGTGTGTGTCAAATGAATTAGGCAAACCCAAGTGCTCACCACTGATTAACTAAAGCTGGAGTCTGGAGTCGTCGACAGGCTAAACTGCATGTGCCAAAGAAATTGCGCAAGCCCCTCTGCTCACCATTAATTGTTCCACTAAAAGTGAAGAAGGAAAGCACACATGCCGCAAACACCATGTTAAGATTTTGTACGATAAGCCAAGCGCATGCGGCAAACCAGACAAGACGGTACATGT
>JALIZH010013451.1:0-25954 GCA_030522465.1 Rhipicephalus appendiculatus | reverse complement strand
CAGAAAAGACGAAGACAGAGCGATCCAGGCAACTACGTTCAATACTTGATTCCATATAGTAGCATCCCTTTTTCTAGAGAGCAGCACGCGTTCGACTGGCGTCGGAGTCATTGTTTTTAACCGCGGTCTCTTGCGTGACCATCACGTATCCTTCGATGCCTTCGGACGCGTGCTGGCGTTCGACTGCACCTTCTTTTCCTTACGTATAAAATTTGTCGCAGTCTATGGCCCGGCGGCGTCCGTGAACTCTAAAGCATTTTTTCGCTCTCTGGATGCATACCTTTTGGATTCTCGGCATGTGGTCAGCAGGGGACTTTAATTGCGTCTTAGACTCACACGCAGACGTACGAGGTCCGGGTCGTGGCCGGTCAAACTGGAACGCCAGAGAACTTGAACGTCTCGTGCAGCAGTTAGCATTGACCGATATCCATCAAAGTGTCAATGGTAGCAATTATGCCTATACTTGGCGGCGAGCAGCGTCAAGCAGTAGATTAGATCGGGTGTACGCATCCCCCGGCCTCATGGCCTTCGTCCACGACGCTGGTGTAATGTCGTTGGCATCGACTCCAGTGTACATTAGCGACCACCGCCCGGTTATGCCCTCTCTCCACCTCCCGGCGGGGACGCCGACGATTCGGAGACCATGGCGTCTCGATTGCCGTGTTCTTCAGGACCTTCAGTCCACAGAAGGATTGTCGCGAGCGTTGCGCGCATCGCTCGTAGGAGCGGACCTCCTTGGAGCGGACATAGCTGAATGGGACCGCCTCAAAGAGCAATGGCGTTACCATTGCAGTGCGTCTCCGGATCTAAATAAAGTTCTTTGCCTGCCTGCCTGCCTGCCTGCCTGCCTGCCTGCCTGCAGTGCGTCGGGCAGGGCACTTCGCGTCCCGCGTTTCCAAGGACGCTTCAATCTTAGTACAAAAAATACGCATCGCTGACCGTGATCCCAGCCCATCCCCCGTTATGCGTGCATGGCAGGAGGAGCTTGTCGAACGATACCAACGTACTATGCGCACTTCTTCGCTCTCGGCTGCAGCTTGGCGCTGTAGACGTGCACCGTGTGCACACCCTGAGGTGCTCAGGTATGCACGCAGAGCTCTGCTTCGTTCGCCGGGCTCGCCTGCCCACACGCTAAACCCTACCGCACCAACTGCTGCTGGTTCGCGCGACTACCACGCATTCACTCAGCACTTTCAGTCAATGGCTCAATCTGTTGCTAGTGTCAGTTACCCAGGAGCCCTTTCTTCGCATCCCCCTGCTGAAAGACTTACCACACGACTCCAGCGCTGCATATGACGTTCTCCTATCACCGCCATCGGATGACGAAGTAAAGGACGCGTTAGACGCAATGAAAAAGGGTTCGGCCCCCGGGCCCGACGGACTCCCTGCCGAGTTTTATGTACAGTTCTGGCCTATCATTGGCCGATTTATGTCACGCGTTATTCGTAAGTGTTTCCGAGATCTTACCCTCCCAAACTCTTTCCACAGAGGTCATATTACACCAGTCCCCAAGCAAGACCCAATGTCCACGCGACCAGAAGATTGGCGCCCTATTACCCTTCTTAATGTTGATTACAAGCTCTTGGCAAACATCCTGGTGCGCCGAATCAGTCCGTCTCTTCCAACATTAATCGCTCCCCACCAGGTTTGTTCTATTCCGGGGCGAGATATCCACACCCTTACATGGCTAACGCGTGACATCATTCAGTACACCCCTGCCCGATGTGCCCAAGGGCTGCTGGTTTCATTAGATCAAGAAAAGGCCTTTGATTTCATTGAATATGGCTATTTATTAAACGTTTTACATGCATTCGGTTTCCCGGACAATTTCATTCAGCTCATTCACGCCATGTATACTAATTCAGAAAGTACCCTTTATCTAGATTCCCGTGAGAGTCAGCCCTTTCAAGTTACACGAGGGGTCCGTCAGGGGTGCCCCCTCTCCCCAGTTCTATTTGTCCTTGCATTAGAACCCTTATTAAGAGACCCACAGATTCGAAGGCTTGCCCCTACCTGGTAATGGTCAAGTAAAGGTCACTGCATATGGAGATAATATTACCTTATATGTCCATAATGAACAGTCGCTGCAGCATGCCCTTAATACTTTTCATCACTTCGGCATGATCTCAGGTGCAAGGTTAAACTTTTCTAAAAGCCAGTATTTCTTCATTGGCAACCCCAACGACCGTATCAGCATCACGTCGCCTTTACAATGGTCTCCTACCATTTAAATACTCGGCGTCACTTTCACGGCATTTGGTATCCATGACAGTATCTGGTCACCCGTTGTGCAAACTCTCCAAAATGATGTAAAAGCTGCGAAACACTTTGACTTCCCCCCTCTTGGAACGCCGGTACTTATCCCAATCGGTTTACCTAGAAAATTCTGGTACCTTCGCCATACCGTAAAACCCCCGCTCCGCGTCTCCAGAAAAGTAGAAAGTTGCATCAGTTTCGTTTTTCTGGTCTGGCGGCACAGAATTGTTATCTCGTCCGACGTTGGCTCAACCGCGAGATCGTCGCGGCTTTGCATTCCCTGACGTTTCCGTCACCGCTTCTACTTTGTGCCTCCGCACTTTACTGCGAGTACTAAGTAGTGACGGTACGCCCGCTCAGACACTGGCTCGTTACCATCTTGGTCCATTACTACGTGTCTTGATGCCAGCTAGCCAAATAAACCGCGGTCCCCAATCAACCGAATTACCGTCTCTGCATCTAGCCCTTCTGGCATTTCATCGACGTCTGGAGGCTACGTGCCCAGATATAGAGGTCACCGAAGTTAAAGTGGTAGACACAATGGCCGCCCTTCTTCGGCCCTTGGTGCCCCAGCATCGTCAATCTATCATGAACCGCCCATGGAACCGAATAGCTGCAGCTGCGTTGCCAGGGCATCTCCGTGACTTCGTTTGGCGATTGGGCTGGGGCTTGCTCCCCACTCGAGATCGGTTGCATCGTTGGCAACTGGTGCGCGTCTCCACGTGCCCAAACTGCACTGCCGTTGAGACTAACCGTCATGCGACCCTAGAATGCGCGGTGGCACGCGTCTTCTGGCGCGCTGTCCATGCTGGTTTCCGTGGACAGGGTGTGCGAACATTCGTGTCCGATGGCCGATTTCCGCGCGGGCACTTCTCAGCGCTGTTAATAGCTGCGGGGCTGTTCATCCTTAGGCGAAACCGATGCGAGGCAGTGGCAGGGAATTGCCGCCGGCGTGCTTTGTGGACAGTACTGGGGCGAATGAGACGCGAGATCCTCGCGTACCTCTCCGAAGAGCTCTTCTTCCTAGGGGAACACGAGTTCTTGCGGCATAGGTCGTGCCCCTTCGTCACTGTCGAACACGAAAGGGTGCAACTCATTTTTCGACCGACGTGGTGCTAGACAGCGCCCGTCGAGTCGTTGTGCATATTCTTGTACTCTGCCAATCTGCGTATCATGTTTGTCTGTAATACATAGTGTTTCATTGCGTCTATTGTATCATTTATCATTGTACCATTGTATCCATTGTATCATTGTATCATTGTATCCCATTGAGTTCTTGTGTATTCCATGTCACATCTTAGTCATGTATACTAGATTAATTATATGTTCACTACAGGATAGTGATGTTTGCGTAGCGCATAGCTGTCCCGGTGTGTATATACCCGTGATCCCTGAAATGTTATTACGTTTATGTTTTTGTACATAGTGTAAATAAACTTTTTCTAAACAGTACCAGCATTTTATGTTAATTATGAGCGAAGTCACCACCCGAAGCGTACCGTTTATTAAATTTTGGAAGTATCGCTTTTTTATCGACACCAAGATCTTGTCGTTATTGGCAAAGTGGAATTTCAAATACAACCTGAAAGCTCAGCTCATTATTTTCAATTTCCCTAGTGCGATAGGACCTGAAAACTGTTCATACCAGCACGGAAAAAAAAAAACCACGTAAGTGCGAGCAAGAATCGTAGCACTTATTGGGCAGATCTCATGCATGTACGTAGGTACCAGCTTACACGTAGCACCGGGTGTACACAGTTCGCTCGTTCATAAAACCTGCAGTCGGGTCACATTCACCTTGGGACAATTCATAGCTGTTCTTTAGCGTTTGACAGTGCAGTGTGACGACTGTCACAGGACCTGACGATTCCTGTGGCATAACTGCCCTAACCGAACGCGCGCAACGCATTAACTTAACGTGTTTCAACATTGTATGCCAGTGATCCTTTAGGAAGCGACTTTTAAGATGAACGCGCAAAAGGACAGCAGAAAAACTTCGAAATTGGTCAATTCATGACGCCCAGTTTTTTTTCATTATGATACGTTTGTAGCTAACACTAAACATTGTATAAAATGATGTATTTATAACTTGTCGCTTTTATGTGTTAGTGTTGCCTTTTGCAACAAGGATGGTTCCCTTCAAACTACCACTTTAACACAAGAGACGGTGCAGCTACATTGAAGTCGATAATGTAACCGGTGTTACCTGGTGCCAGCCAGCAAATGAAGCTTCTTTCCAAATCAATACTCGCCTATGCGAGGAAGACAATGATACCGCCTGCTAAACATGAAGATTTCGAAATGCTAACATTGCAAGAACGTGCGCTGCGAAATCTCCTGTTTCGTTAGAGAACCACGAGGGATCTTGTCCTCCAGCTTTAAATTTACTGGAGTGTTCTCTAATGCCAAAATGAGGCGAAGGTGAAAAACGAAACAAACAAGTCTACATGCTGAACGTTCAAGCTACATCAAGTTTACTCTACGTGGCAAATATACATTTAAGCTGCGCCTACATACGTCTTGCATTCTAAGGGTAAAACAACGAACACTTAAAAGATCAAGGACAGCTTGAAAGAAGCTTCACAAGCACGAACATTGAAGAATAATCTATATCGTGCAATCGATGCAGAAAGAGGTGTTTCTCGCATTCCAGTGCGTAAGCAAAAGCAGCAAAGCGAAGGGAGTAATAAACGCAATTGAAATGGAACTGCTTTCTCAGAATACTTGTAAAATGGGTGCTCTGCGCAACTTCCATGAGTGGAGACCTCTTGTATTGAGTGTCATTATTGCGTTGGGCCGATGGGGGGAAACAAGAATAAATGGTCTCCCGCTCAGTCGTAATGAACATCAGTAAAGGAAGCATATTTTTCGTAGCGCCATCGACCGGCCGCCTAATTAGCTGGCGCAGCTGTCCAGACGAAACGACGTTTGAAACCGGGAACGTGGCGAAGCCCCTCTATACCACGTAGCAGAGGAGGAGTGTGGAGTGGCAGTGGCTAAAAAGTAATGAGTCTGTGAGAGGCTTCTTGCACTTCGCGCTCTTTCCTTACTGTTCGCTAGGAGAGAGTGCCTTGTGGACTGTTCTAAAGTTGAGCTATTGTTAGAAACGCGCGCCAGCAAAAGATACGACGGTCGGGAATCGAAACCTTTACAGCACCTTCAGCTTCCTTAATGATAACGCTCATCACTGCCTTTGCTGGCACTTCAAAATTTCGAAGAACAATTTAGCACTTCAGCTTCCTAGGGTATAAATTACACAATGAAATAATCATGCAGACAAGGCGAACAATAACTGAGCTCTTTGTCTCCATGTTTATACTTGTACATTGTACAAGAAAAGGGAAACGGAGAGAGAATGAAAAGGAAGGACATGTTGGCCAGTTCAGTATAATGTAAATGTGTAACGTGTGCTCTATACGCTACATGGAATCTCAACATGCGAAACTTATACTCTGTTTAATGAATAGTTCACACGAGATGTTTGCGAGACAGGTGTTTTCCAGTCTTCACTGCATAATAATATTCTAGAGCTGACTTGACGGAATCAAAACTGAGCTATACATATGGTTCTGGCTTTGTCACAATATTGCTTCGACCTGTCCATAATATACATCAAATGTTTCGGGAATTGTAGTATATGCAACGTGAAAATATTTCATTTTGAAGGGACTATGATTCTTTATTCCTCTTCAATCAGCAGTTTTCGCATTGTCATTTCATTTTGATGCAGTATTCGCTCTTTTTCTAAAAAGCTCACCCGTCCAATTCTGAGCATCCTTATTTTCATGCTTAGCTTCTATTTTAGCGGCACTTATATAGATTTATTACTTGAAACTGAAGCAAGCAGTGCAAGTTCCAAGTGTGCTTATTAGCATGCGCGACCAAGTTCCGAAAAAAATGATCCTAGGCCACATTTCCCTTCTACAGTGTTTCGAAGAAGATTTGGCCAAAGAGTAACGCAGTACGAAGCTACTAAAAACGGAAACTCTAGTGCCGTTTCAGCTGGTAGGGAAGCACTCTGATAAGACAGCATCCTCGAAACATACTTTGCTCAGGCGACGCCGCGTCGCATTTTTCAGGCGGGCTCGGGCGCAGAAGGCCTGCGGTGCTGCCAAGAAAAACCTGTATCGTGGGCGTGGGCGGATGCTCGTTTATTCGAGGGAGGGCGAGGTCAACTAAAAAAAAAATTCCACGCACTCAGTCAAAGCACTGAAAGAACAAGCGTGAAAAGGAATGGCATGCCAGTGCATACGGTAAAAAAAAAAGAAAGAAAAGAAGGGGCACGCTCACACGAAAGCTCCTCCTGGAAGGAAGGTCATCTCGTCCATGCAGGGCTGCGCACAAACGGAATCATTCACAGTTCCCGTTTACTTTTCATTTTCCGGAGTTGGACTGCTCAAGAAAGAGCAAAAAAAAAAGAACCAAGGTCACGACAACTGACAGACGGGAAAACGGAACAAACGTGTAAGGTTAGAAGTTGTCTGCATTGGCCAGTTGACTCACTAACTCTTCATTAACGGCTAGTTGCTTATTTTCTACGATACACTGCTTTGGTCTTTGATGCGCGTACTCACTTAGAGCATCAGTGATCAATCATCGTCTTCCAACTACAGTTACAGATTGTACAGCCAAGAAAATCGACGGAAAATTTCTTGTTTATTCCACATAAAGGACCTTTAGCAGAAGAATGTCCGACGTACACCGTCTGCTAGCTTTCACGGCCAAGGTTCGTGAGGTCTGCGTGCACAGCCGGAGGGAAAGTGGCAACGGGTTCAGGTTGCCTTTGCCATCACACCAGTGCTTAGTTTCTGAGCCTACACTGTGCGCATAGTCACCCGTGTTTGAGCAGTCCGCTCACGTAGGCTTAGCATCGTATCCATTACCGTGCGAGTTTAGCACACCTGATGTGAGAAGCAGTGACACCAGTGCTAGATACGCTACGGCGAGGAAGGCGAGGCGACATTGTCGTCAGAGACGTCAAGCGATACGGCGACGGTCAAGCTTGACCCCGCTAGATGGCGCCACCAATCCAGCCTATCTGGTGGCTTCAATCCTCACACGTTTATGGCTTCGGATTCTTGGCCACTCTAGCTTCGGTAATCCAGCGGAAACAAGGTGATCGCAATTAGCACTCGCACATCGGCTTATTTTGACTCGGCGGCTGGAGTCTCCGTGATGCAGATATCGCTCGTAGCCACGAACAAAGGTGGATTTGCGAGATAGGGCCGCAGACGTAAAACCTATCCGGCGGGTAGTTTAAGTTCCACAAAAGTCTACGTTCGGCGAAGGCCCGCGCATGCGCAGATTACTTCCGGCATCCGGTAACACAGTAACGTAAAGAAGTGTACGTACAAGATAAAAGCCCCTATTGTTCGTTGTCCTGCAGGCTGTTTTGCTCTGAATGAAGGCTGCAAATTTTATATTTTCAATAAGGGTGCCTGCTTTAGAACATAACCGAATAACGTAAATGCAAGCAGGAGCCCACCAACAAAGGAAACGAATTCCTGCTTTGAAGGCAAACCATATAGCAAGGATGAGACTGTATACGGTTCATGGATCCATATCCGGCGACTGTTCTCTTCAGAAGCATTGCCATGGGGCCTCTCTTTCAGCGACGTTGTTGGGAACATTCTTAAAATGGCCCTTTGTTGGTATTCCGTATTGCGATCGTTCTTTCGGTAGCGGCTTCACGGACATATTCAATGCGCATGCTGACATTGTAAAGGCAAGAGCTCTGGGAACAAACGCGATCGTGTTTATACAGCATGCCATTAGAACTGTCGATGAAAGTTTGCATAGTGAAAACGGCTCTATGCTCGATTGATATATTTCTGCACGCTCGCTTAGTCGCTACGGCTTCGGGATGCTGAGCTCAATGGGGCGGGCGGCGTGGTGATGCGTTGGCAAGAGTTGCTGAAGAATTACAAAAAAAAAAAAAAACTGAGTCAAGTTACCTATTAGTCAAGTTATAGACGAAGTCTTAAAGAGAAAAAAAATCGCACGAGCCCTCCAGGACTGTAGAAAGTTTACAGACTACTGTTCCTTCTATTTTACTCAGAGCTGTTGTGTGTTTCCTTAGTAATGCCTAGGCAAAATTTCTCTCACTGAACATAAGAACCGAGGCCCGTTTCCAATCATGCGCTCTGATTCAGCTTCACCAACTGGTCACTTGATATTATCACTCTTTTCGAGCTAATGTGGAAACGTGCTTTGCTTGTTATGACGTAAGACTGGGACGTCTGTCATGTGAGTAGTGCGCGTCGTGTTCTATATAACAGAGCATTACGCAAAAGATCTAGACAAGTAAACCGCTTCAACGAAGACCAACTGTCAACTTATATCCTAATCTAAATTCGCTTCTTCGAGACAGGTGCTCACTCGAAGGAACGTGTCTATTTTTACGGTATTGTCGCCTACATGTCTAAAGAACTTATACGGCCCCAAACGATGAGAGGAAAATACAGCTTTTCTATAAAGAGAATATCACGATGTAGAGTCCGCACTTGCTGGGAAAGGCCTAGAGAGAGAGGTAATTATTGAGGAAAGACTAGGAGCTTGAACAGAGAAAGTCTCCGCGTTGCTACCCCAACAAGAGTAAGTGCGCAATGTGATGGAATTTAACCGGCGGGATCTACCGGACAACCAACACCTAGCATGGCGACTGGTGCTTCGGTTCTGCCTTTTCGCCGCTTAAGTGGCCCCACGCAAGAACAGGTAAGCGACATCATTGGTACAGCTGGACAACCTCCACTCAGTAGAGCCAGGTTCACACACACGTCAAGCGCGCTCAAACGGAGCCCTAAGCAGAGGTCGCCGTGCAATCTTTTGCTGCTTAAGGAAGGTGGCATTGAACTCTTTTTATGTATTTTTTTAAGATAACAAACGGAACCAGGCCAGCCAGGTCACTCCGCTCTTTTATCGTTGCACTTACGGGCCTACCGTAATAAATATTATATCACAAACGAAACCAAACCTTGTTTTAAGACTTCACTTCAAGTCACCACAACGTAATATGTGTCAATTTGAACAATTCGTAGGAGAGGAGCGGTTCTCGGCGACCTGGTTGACGGAAGACCTCAGGAGGTCAGCAAGAGTGAGCCTCTTGAATGCACAAGTTGCTCGCTGGGGGAGCTGTTTTTTGCATTGCAGTTATCCAACTAAGTGGAAGGCTTTTGCACACGCTCGATCATATCTCGCAGTCTAGAACAAATAATTTGCAACCTATTGACGATCACTGCTTGTGTGTATAATCGCACTCGTGCTCATCAGCTTGGGCAGCTTTGTTACTGAACACTGGTACAAGGAAACGTTCAGTAGCAAGCAGAAAACAAACATTACAGATGAATAGGATACTCCCGAATGTGAATTCTGAGCGCAGCTTTGTGTTAGGGCAATGCCAAGCAGGTTTAAAATTTTTGCTATCCGCAGTTGTAGCAATGTAACATTCGTTACATATTACAGCGAAAGCTGTTATGAGATCACAACAAGGGTCGTTTCTGCGCCGTTGTTGTGCGCCGCCGCCGCCGCCGCCATCCGTAACCAATATCGCGCGAAATAAGAAGAAAACTAAGTAAATAAAAGAACACCTGTGACAGAATGGGAATCGAACCTCGGTCCTCTGCGTGGCAGCCCAGCACTCTACCACTGAGCTACGCCACTGCTTGAAACTGCTGTGCAAACTGACCCTAGGCAGGCTTCATATCGGGCCAGGAATCGCGTTAACGTGTGTTGTAAAGCGTTTTAGAGCAGCAAAGTAAGAACCAGGCGTCACACAATGCGAATTGCGTAACGAGTGGGTCGTTCAATGCTCCAACCCATTACAAAAGCCTGAGGCCTAATTCTTCATCGTCGTCAGCCACAGCATCAACAAAGCGCACATAATTCGTTACAAGAGTGTAGCGGGCACCGCGCTTTTCTGAAGAATGACGAAGAATGGCATAGTAGACGCTTCCCCACTACACAAAAATTATGATGATATATAGCGTAGTGGGTACCATGCAATCGGGCTTGTAGTAGTTGCCCCAAGAGTGTTTAAAAAAAGGCTAAAGGCCGCTTTCGCTGTGGCTGTGCTGCGCCTTCTGCGCAGGCCTGGCGGTTTTTTGCCACAGAAACTGCGAGCGCCCGAGTGCTGCGCACACCACTCTGTGCGTTGCAGGCGTCGCGAACGAAGAAAAACGCCGACACCAACGGAGTGCTACGCACACAATTCTGAGCAATGCGATTGTCACGAACAAAGCGAGATGCCGTGAGTGCTGGAGTGCTACGCGCACCACTCTGTCCCCTGCAGGAGTCGCGAACGAAGCGAAACGCCGAATGCCCCGTTTCGACAAGCGAAACTAACCGCAGCACACGTGCCAGCTCCAGCTGCGTGCGTTCGAGCTCCGACAGTGGGGCGAGCGCGCTTGACGGGAAAAAAATTCAAGGACACTTTGTGCATTCCAAATTGTGTACGGAGAAAGCGTGTGGCCATTCGACTGACTATACCATGTCTTTTTTTCTTTTACACTCTCAGTGGGATAACACACAAACCGAATATGTGCGTGTTTTCTTGTTAAATTTTTTACCGCGAATCGCACCTAGACGCGAGACTAATCTTCCTCCGTTCGCATGCGTTCGTATTTTCTCGCTCTTTGCGCATCGTACAAACGCCATCCGCGTTCCAGCACTTGAATTGACGGAAACCCTTTGTAAATTCCAAAGTGTGCTCCGCGAACGCCTGTGTCCATTCAGACGGCGTCGGTCCGAATGATTCCAAACGCTGGGCACAGCGACGCTACGCAAGCAAAGCGCGAGCGCAGTAGAGTCCGACGCGACCGGCGTCCATTTGCGCACCTCGGCGGCCAGGGCTCGGACGGACGGACGGCACGGACAGACGGGTGGACGGACGGACGAACGGACGGACACCGACAAATGGACGGACGGACGGACACGGATGGACGGACGGACCGACGGACGGACACGGACGGACGGACGGACCTGAGCATGAGATATTAAAGGCTTTCGCCTTAAAAATGCACAGATCCGCTCATTTCCCTGCCTTCATTTCCCTGCCGCTCATTTCCCAACTTTTCCCTGCCATTCAAATTTTGGCGGTGGTATGTCGTCACGCGTGAGGCATCTGGTTAGGCCACGTTACTTTCCCCCCACGACTACGAATACACGCATGACATTTAGCTAAGGTATACCAATGCAGATGCGCTAGTTAGGAGCTATGTTCTTACAGAATTTATAAAGTAATAAAAGGAGCAGTTAGGTACACCTTCACCGTGACGAACGCACACGTTCATGCGCACCATTCGTTTATTATCACGAATAGTTTTCATGTAGTTTAGAGCTATTGGCAAGAGTCTTCAAACATTGCCGATGCTTTCAGCGTAGTTACCTTTTTTCAGGTACAGATCTTGAGCGCGATTCTCAATGCGTTGCTTATGGTGCCGCTGGACACACCATCGAATGCTTAGGTTGAAGGCAATGCCTTAAGGTTCGCAGCTCACGCGAGCCATTCGCAGCGATCTTACGACGCACACACGTGCGGTGGCGGCACTGGGGCCCGTGTTGCGCCAGCGTCGCTACTGCCCTAATCAAAGAAAGAACAGACTAAGATCATGAATATACCTTATCATTATTCATTTGTTTGCCGTTAAATAGTTAACCACGCATGGACTACTGAACCACGGCCATGACTGCACTACTTCTCAGGCATTGAGAAGTCATGTTAGCTTGGGTCAGCCTTTCCTCAAGTTAGAATGCAAAGCAACGTCGTTAGCGTAGTTGGTGGTGAGCGAAAAAACCATCATCTTGTCCGTGACAGAAAAAAAAACGTGAAAGATGCAAATAACATAAGTAATCAAAAGTTTCGGTTCGAAGTGAAAATCGAACCCAGGCCTTCTGCGTGGCAAGCAGGCGTTCTACCGCAGAGCCACGTCACTTCTTGAAACTGCTTTGGAAAACTAGCAGTTGTTCCGTGAACGAATACAGCCGATGAGCGAAGCTCCTTAGAAATGGGACGCACGCGGCGTTCGGCCTCGCGGCGTTTCATTGTCCAAACAAGGGACCAACCACTGGGTGGACGACAGGGTGAAGCGATGGTTTCGCACGTTCGCGCTTTGAGGGGAGAGGGCAGAGTCGAAGAAAGAGTTAGAGGGAGTCTAATCTGCCTCCGTTTCGCAGGCGTTCGTATTCGTGCGCTTTTGCGCATCGGGCAGACGCCATCCGCGTTCCAGCGCTCACAAAGCTTATTGATTCTCCCGCGTGAGGTGGAGACGCCACAGCTGGCACCGTGCCAGGGAGCTTCAACGGCGATGGCGGGGTGTCGGCCTAAGGAGCTTCGCTCCCCTAAAAAAATTGGTCGTGTATCTGCGTGCTTCGCTGCAAATGTCGTCGAAAGATGATAGTCTTCTGCCGGCTGTACTACTATGTTTTGCCTTGCCTCATACAGCGCCTCCTCTATGTTGAATCGGCCACGTCTGGCTGGCATTGATAAAATAAAGGAGGCGCTGCGTTAAACGCTGCGTGATATATGGACGCCATCTGGCAGTGGTGTCGGGAAACACGAACTTGTGCAGAACCCATGGCCACTGCCAGCGGCAGCACCATATCATCAGCAAAGCGCTCTTTCGTGCATAGCGTCGCATTTTCGTGCATAGCATCGCATTTTCAGCGCAGCCTAAGAAACACTAAGGGTCTTTTGAATAACGTACGTAGGTACTTTCTAGTAAAGGAACACACCACCTAATGCTTACGTATTGATATTGTGCCTCAGATATGCGTAATATGCTTTTTGACCGACAATCTTCACAAGTATGAAAGATACACCAGTTTAAGATGGCTGGGCGTTCACCAAGTGCTTAAACTTTGGCCGGTTGGCTGAATCGTGTGACAGACAGGCAGATAAAAAGACGTACAGACAGACAGACCAACATTTCTGCGTTCAAGTATCCTAAGAAGGACTATCGTCTTTAAAAAGTCCACGCATATCTACGATGTGAATGATGTAACGCTTACTGTAGAAGCGCCGTGGTTTCGATTAAAACCCACGTTCAAGCTTTCCGACAGCTCACTTGCAGTGCGGGGGGCGTCACGTTCACTGTCATAATGTGAGTTGGTTAAACAACACAAGGGACACAGTCTTTTATTGCGATAGCAATTATATGGACACTCTCGGCTGATTTTCGCCGTCGCCGTCTGTCGACGCCGTCATGTCCTGGATATGTATATGTATGTGTATATATACAAGAGGCATAAAGAAAAATAAATCAGTAGAAAAAAATTCTAAACCACCTGACCGGGGATTCGAACCAGCGACCCCTCACTCAGCAGCCTGCTGCGCTAGCGAACACAACCACATGCCATGCTTGTGCCGGCGATATAAAGGCGAGCTATTCATATGCATAATTTGCCGCTCGCGGTACGCAGATCTTGGAACAGCTTGAGCGTGTTTTCTATCACGCAACGCTTTTACAGTTTCTTTCAAATTGAAAACTGCCCTTGAGACGCGCGCGAAAAAGTGGCTTCCTTCTGTGCCACTCATGACGTAGAAGGAAAAAAAAGAACACCGGGCACACTTAAGGTCCCTAGGCACACTTGGCGTCAGACGCCACCGCGTGGCAGGAGACGCAGAGGTGTCATTCCACGTGCCGCAGTTTAAAAGAAAAAGAAATCTCAAACAGCGTCCAAAAGTCCAACAGTATGATATAATCAATCCTTGGCTCATACCCACTCAGGGGGATTCCCTGAGTGGGTATGAGCGTCCTTTTCGAGCGTCCTTCTTTGTGCTGCGGCGGCGCGCTGCAAGTATCAAGCTGCTTGTCGTTCTTCGTGTGACAAACTAATTTCTTGCTATCGCGTTGATTGATTCGCCCTAGTGGCGAAACTGTGACTTTTTAATTAAAAAACGATATTGACAGTAGATAATTGTTGTTTCAAACGACTTTAGTGTAATGGAAAGCAATATAAATATATAGTTTGATATTAACCGTTACCGGCACAGTGCGACCCTTAAAACTTTGTTTGCTTTCGAACATTGCTTGTGTTGTCTACGGCCCGTCGCACACACAGAGCACATCGTCGGCTGCAAAAAGAAGTAGTCCATCGTAAATAGTAATGTTCTGTGTATATAGACGTTTCAGACTGCGTACTGGATTGCATTATTCCTTCAGCCCAATCACTGCGCTAGACTGATGATAGTCACGACTCACGACCGCAGGGTCGAGTTCTGGAGATTTAGTACATAATTTTATTTTGTACGCGTCCCTCCGTTTTGGTAAACGGGGCGCCACATCGTCGCGTGCCTCATACAGTGCGGTCTGATGGCAGCACCGTACGCTCGATAGATGTTGCGAAACGTGCCTGTCGCCTCCACGACCTTATTCGTGGCGCAAAGCTTTTCTTGGAGCAAACACCTCCACACAACAGGTTCACCCTGCCATGAAACTGCGTAGCCAAGCGTGTCTAATGACGCGCATTATGCAACTATTCTACCCGAAATGAATAGGTATCCCCGCTTCTCCCGAAGCAAGACGCCGACTCCCACCTGTGGTGCGGGCGGCAACAATGAAGTAGAGCGCGTGGTCCGTTACGCTCGATGACAAACTGTCACGTCGACGCGGCTAGCCGTGTTTTCATAGCTGGCTCGGTATATTGATTGTGCAAAAAGACCCGGGGGCGTGACTGAGTCACGTATCTTCGGTCAGTGCGAAGTGCAAGGCCAGAACAACGTGGCGGCCGCTGCGGCGAAGGTATACTGGAATGCACTGTGTATTGCGTTAGTCGCGGTGGTTTTGGGACTATACATTTGAGTTTTAGGAAAAGACAGTAACTTTAAGTGTGTGAGCAAGACCGTCATCCACTTTTCTTTCTTCACATTTACATTACATTTACTTCTAATAACATCCATTATACTTTCCTTGGCATCATTGTCTGTTAGTTCTCATTAGTATTTTGTTTAACAAAGCAAACGAGCCCTTAAATTTACACTTCTTTCCTTCATTCATAGGGAGGGTCTCGTTCTGGCAGACTTGATGCTTTCAGGTAGTATGCGAGAGATTATTTTTCAGCTGCCAGCTGCAAAAGAGTGTTGCAAAAGAGAACCCTGCAAAAGAGTGTTCCACACTCGCCGTAATGACAACAGGCGGCGATGACTGACGCTCCCACATTTAAATGCACATATATACCATATAAAGTGGACGGAGGGATGACCGCCACCGTAGCTCAGTGGTAGAGCATCGGACGCGTTATTCGAAGGTCCCAGGTTCAGTCCCTGCCGGTGGCAAGTTAGCTTTTCGTCCACTTTTCTTTCTTCACATTTACATCACCATTACTTCTAATAACATCCCTTATACTTTCCTCGGCAACATTATCTGTTAGTTCTCATTTATATAATGTTTCAAGCGAAGTTTCAGTTACACGCGTAGAGCAACATTTTTCACCCCAATAAATACAGCCCTTAGACTAGTTTTCATGGATAAGATAGTTCAATTGCACAGAAGTATTGCATAGTGCATGTTGTCACGTCTAAACCTTCAGAGATATTTCATCACATTCTCAAATCAGCAATTAATGTCTGAAAGTTCCACTAGATTTACTGCTATGTTACAACATATCAATAATACAGCCCTTCAATAAGACGCAGTGAACATGATTGTGCAGCGCTAGTTTTAGAGCATCCTACCTATACGGCGAATTGTGAAATCAGTGAATACTCCAGTGATGAACTACGCATAGCTTCCCTGGATACACACCTAATGAAAGAGCCGGGGACAGTAGGTGTTAATACCGATGAAATAACTTAATAGATGCCTTAAAATCACTTCGTAATGATTGCTCCTGCATTTTCCAACATATGGAATGAATGAACATAATCTCAAAATGGCTCACGCTTGCCTCAGCACAGTACTGTACAAAAACAAAGTTCCAAACGGAGAAAGGCAACCACAATTAGGTTTAAATTCCTGGAGAGGTCAATAAAATATTAAGACCTTGTACTTTCTCCAGCACATATCTGCAATTGATACAGTTATCCTCACGGAATCGTGTAAGCAACTTTCTTTCAGAATGGAAGCGTCGCTCTGCTCAATCCCGTAACTCAAGGGTTCTGCAAGCAGATCCCCAGACTCTAAAGGAAAGCTGGGCTGATTGAGCACACGAAGGCCCCGAATTCCTTCCTTGCTCACTCCTTCTTGAACTCACTCGCGCCAGGATCAATAAAATCGATACGGAGATCTAATTACGGTGATATTTCCAACTTGGTCCTGCAGTGAAACTCCCACAAAAGAAATAAAATACACATACAGAATATACCAAGAAATGGCATCGGGCCAATATCTTTTCTGTTCATCGTTTCCTTCCGACATTGTTTTCAAAAATGAGCTTTTTTTATTTTTAATACAGCGTATATTAGGCCGTCGGCGGCAAAGTTTTGGAAGCTGCTCGGCGAAATGACGAGTTTTAAAGAACTGTGAGGAAAGGTATTCTTCCAGGAATTTCGCCGTTCTTCATTGAGTGCGCGTACTTCGAGGACTGCGCCGAGATGCGCTATTGGACGTGATAGTGTGCGCACAAGTAAGCAGCATGTCTGACACCCAGTTGTGAAGTTTTCTCGTTCATGTACGGCCGCTGACGTTAGCCGCAAGAGGCTGCACAGTTGTAGTCAAGTTCAAGCATGAAAGAGGGGGGTAGCGGTCATATTTGTAAAAAAAGGACACATAAAGCGGATTATACAACCGGCTAGATCTGGTAGATTAGCAAAGTCATCACAAATTGTAATTCGAAAAAGATCTAGAGGGCCGGGTCCTCAACTAGACAAAAGAGGCTCTTGGTAAAATGAAACACTTATAGGATCATCAAGGTGTGCAACAGTTCACGAAAGCGCTTGTTTGGCCCATCAGAAAAGATCGCATGCAGATGGTGCTCAAGTTTGGCAGCAACTCTGTTAATGTGAGATATTAATGTTCCCCTGAATAAGCCAAGTTAAGTACTTTCGTAGCTACCTAAGCAAGACAGCAAGCACTCACCGCTCGGTAAAGGTTAACACGAAGAGGATGAATCCTATAGTGTGATGGAGGATATTTGCGACCTACCCCTATAGCACTGTAAACCAGATTACACCCATATGGGTGTAATATGGTGTCTATAACTCACACCCCTACACCCCACAAAATGGGTGTAACAAGCAGGATTACACCTATAAAATGGGCGTATTTCCAAATTTTCACCCATGGGTGTGAACATTCTTGTTCACACCAATGGGTGTGTAATAGCAAGATTACACCCATATGGCAAAAAGGGTGCAGGGGTGTTCATGCCCAATTACGCCCCAACGCCCATGCGAAAAATTCCATAATTTGAGCGGTACCCCTCTCCCAGTTGGCTCCCATGGAAGCGCTAGAAAGCTGACCCTTTAGAGCTAAAGGGCTCTAGTCCTTTTATGGCCACTAGACTAATCATAGTGGCTCCTGCCACAGTGGGAAAATCCTGGCCCCAGCGCTGCTTTTATGGTGCATATGACGCACGGGATATATGGCCCTCACATACACAATGTAATCGTAGCTGAATATGAAGGCATGACTCAAAATGTGTTGTCACATATTTATTTATTTTTTTATTTATTGCATACCTGCATCGCCCCATTGGGCATTACAGCAGGGGCGTTACATACAAAAATATACAAAGTAATCGCACTCACAAAGCACGACGTTCACACAGTTATCTATAGCGCAAAATGAAATCAAGCTTTATTAAACACAGAGGTCGTACAGGATTCAGAGACAAATTGTAGGCTGTTCAGAGACCTTCGCGTGCGCAGAGCGGCATCGCATTTGCGGCCAAAGAAGACATCAAATTGGATGCGAATTGCATGGCATGGAGCACTAACGACCAAGGCATGTGTATCAAAATATAACGAAAGAACCTTTATTTGCACTTTAAAATGAAGAACTGGTTTTACCATGCTTCAATGCAACTCACAAGTACAGTGCAGTGAAGCATACAAACAGCAAGAACAGTAGTGCAGTGCAGCATGCCTTATTTCTCTAATATACTAAAATAATTGCAATCACATTGCTATCACATCGCAATCTCCACATTGATACGCCACAGTTCGCACGTCTTGTCATAACACATGACATTACACATGTCATGTGTTATGTCATGTCCCCCCTTGTCATAACACATGAAATTTAACGCGAGGATTCCCTCCTGTTCAGGGGAATACAGTAAACTCATGCGTATTTAATAAAGCATTTCATTAGAAGCACAAGTGTGCATTTTTCTTAGAGGCTCTTCCGCCACCATCTCGAATTTTGGTTCGCGACCGAGCAAAGGCCGCCCGCCAAATTTTGTCCAATTATCTTCCACTATGGGTGGGAGGGGGGACGCTAGTTCAAATTTGACAGTAGAGGCTTTTGGAACTGCAAACAGTTTCTGCATAGAAGGAACTCGCATGTGGTTTTTATACGTCATGTGTTTTCAGGCTACGTGTTTGCATTTGTGCATACAGTAGTCCCTATCCAGTAGAAGTTGCTTTCATGGTTGCAGAACAGTTGTAAAAGCTAGTGTGCATATTTAAAGCGCAACAATGCCTAGTACTGGTCTATAGTCCGCTCTTTCATTAAACCACTGCTTTCACGTCTCGTTGTGGCCACACCTATCGTTAAAAATTTCTGGAATCTCTGTGATTAATGTGCTGTGAGCAAAAAGTGGCAAGTAAACTGATATTATTTTGGAAACGGTAGGTGCAACAATGCAATAGACCGGGTAAATCCCCTTTCAGAGCAAAGTTTAATGACTGACTTTGTACATTCTCCCGAGATTGTAACCTACGTTTCAAGAGTGCTACAAACATTAAACATGTACTGTAAATAGATATGAATGCCACAGCTACACATGTAAAGAATTATAGCTCGCGCAGCAGGCTTAGAACTGTTAAAAAAGCAGGGTCATACCAGTGCCCAAGAAGAGGCACTTTCAATAGATTTTGTGGCAAATAGAGGGCTTAATGAACAGACAACCTTCTGCTGCATTCATGACACACTATTTGTGAATCGCCCTCTTAAGTTGCATACAGGTAGGCTGTGTACACTTCACCATGCAATGCTGTTAACATTATGCATCTGTATAGTTTTCTACATGTATCGCGGTTAATCTTGTGGCAAACTGATGCTTGTTTTGGGAAAATAAATAGGCAGGTCACATAGATTGAGATGGAAACTTCCGCATCAGAGGAATGTTCTAGAAATGCACAAGGTATTTGCAGCACCCTTCGAGGAGCTTCCACCACTGCTGCAACCCTTTGAGTGAGGTCGTGAACCCGAAACAGCAGTTTTCGGGATGTGATGAAGAGTGCACTGCATCGTCAGCACCCAGTCCATCGAAGACAATGTAGTGCGCTGTCCTTTCAACAGTCTGCATACAAGACATGCATAACATTAAACTAAACATTTAAAAATATTGGGAACAATCAGAATCTCATTATGAGGTACCCTATAATAGAAAGCTCTAGTACTACTTCACGACTTGGGTTTATTACTGTGCACATCTACGTACGCAAGCATTTTTACATTTTAGTCTACACCATGGCTTACTCAATATGTTAGCAAAGATACATGGTGGGGAAAGAAAATGCTTCTCCAATCATATCATTCACCTCTCAAAAGGTTTGAAATGTACCAGGATACTCAATTTTCAGCCTTTATACGAAGATTTCTTGCTTAGCTTAGAACGCCATAACCAGTAAGCCACTACAATGGGTGATAAACAAAATATAAACTATGTTAACAATTCAGACAGAGGAGTAGCATTATTCATCTCTTACCTTGAAGGATCCTTTCGTAGACATGTACCCAGCACAGATATTCAATCTACTAAATGAAACTTGCACTAGCGTAAAACCCCAAGCAAGCACTCCCCTCCCTCTTGAGGGAGATTTCCCATATGCACCAATGACCGAGCAAGCCCCCCATGTGAGCAGATAAATAGCGCTTATACAATGACCACTGCTGCTGGAAACACAGCACAGTGTATTTGTTGAAGCTCACCGGTAGACTTCTACTCCAGTTACATAAATAAGGTATACTGGATCATTTTATAATCAGTCTATCACAGGTTGCTTATTGGTCAAAAAACGATTACTTCACTTACGAGGCCACAAGTGAGGCTCACTGTTGTCAAAAATCTATAAGACATGCTAATTTTATTCTGCTTCGAGTGCATTCATGAGCGGCTGTTTCGATGCAGTGCCTTTGGCAGATAAATACTATATTTTTTTCAATTCCTGAAAATATCCATGTAACAGACAATATTATTTAGAACTAACAGGCGTTGATGCCAAGGA
The DNA here is from genome assembly GCA_030522465.1 of Rhipicephalus appendiculatus. Classification (NCBI taxonomy): domain Eukaryota; kingdom Metazoa; phylum Arthropoda; class Arachnida; order Ixodida; family Ixodidae; genus Rhipicephalus; species Rhipicephalus appendiculatus. The sequence goes on along the minus strand of JALIZH010013451.1, from coordinate 5,370 downwards.
AATTATAGGGGATGTTATTAGAAGTAATTGTAATGTAAATGTGAAGAAAGCAAAGTGGATGAAAAGATAACTTGCCACCGGCAGAGACCGAACCTGCGACCTTTGAATAACGCGTCCGGTGCTCTACCACTGAGCTACGGTGGCGGTCATCCCACCGTCCACTCTGTAGGGTATATATGTGCATTTAAACGTGGGAGCGTCAGTCAGCGCCGCCTGTTGCCATTACGGCGAGTGTGAAACACTCTTTTTTGCCTGTTGGCGTCACGTAGCACGTGATCTTATTACGAGCTGGCAGCTGACTAATAACCCCTCGCATACTACCTGAAAGCATCAAGTCTGCCAGAACGAGACCCTCGCTATGAATGAAGGAAAGAAGTGTAAACTTAAGGGCTCGTTTGCTTTGTTAAACACGATATTAATTAGAACTAACAGACATTGATGCCAAGGAAATTATAGGGGATGTTATTAGAAGTAATTGTAATGTAAATGTGAAGAAAGCAAAGTGGACGAAAACATAATTTGCCACCGGCAGGGACCGAACCTGCGACCTTCGAATAACGCGTCCGATGCTCTACCACTGAGCATCAGTGGCGGTCAACCCCGTCCACTTTGCAGGGTATATATGAGCATTCAAACGTGGGCGCGCTGACTAACGCTCCCACGTGTGACTGACGCCCTTTCTGTTCTGTCTTTAATTTTCTTCCTCGAAGGTTCGCGTCTATTTGTATTTCCAGCAAAATATTTGATACGTGGTGTCTGACTCCGGTGTGGAGGAGTGTTAACACTGCATGCCAAGGAAACGATAAATGTCCGTTTTGCGATGGCTCGAAATCGTGTCACTACTGCTTAAACGATTCAAATACAATGATGGCAACTGAATACAGAAGACAGTCCATGCTCTTAGCAAATGTGGCTGCAAGCTACTGGCAAATAGACACGTGATTAGTGCACTGCAAAAACAAGGACGCGCACTAAGTCGGAGACAGTCACATGAGGAAGGCGATATATTAAGTGAGGGCCTGGGCGAGTTGGTAACTCAATATCGACATGAATGAAGCAAATAAAAGTGTCATAATTAACACAGCAGCACATGAGAGGCCTGAAAGACACACTTGCGTACTGAAAACGGTAAGCATATCAAGAAAAGGACAACGAAAACAAACACAAAGAGTGGTACTTCCAACTGGTACTGTGAAATTAACACGACATATGTGTAGTTTTCTTTGCTATGATGTGGTAACATCCCATGCCTCAGAACAGAGGCCACTGAAAAATTTTTGCAATTTTTTTTAGTCTAGCTTATTTTGCTAAATATTGTAAATCTTAACATTTGCACGGAACCGAGGATGACAAAGCTAAGATCTCTTGCTATCATGCAGGAAAAGTTTTTTGACCGAGCGCTCTAATGTCGCTCTCGAAGAAAGTGTTTGCGTTTTTGCAAAACCAATGGATTTCGTTGTTATCTTCTGACGACCTCCCTTTTTTTTTCAGTTAGGTTTTACCTCTTGCCGCACACCGTTTTCAGGTCCAATTCCTTGTTGCTTAATTCCTATTCATTTGTGCTGGCTACTACTTTGAAACCCACATTAATTTCATGTCACCATTAATTTCATAGTCAATTTTGCCTTCGATAGCATATTCGTGTGCTTGGTCAAAAACTATTCCTGTATGATATCGAGATTTTCGCTTCGTCGCCCTGCATTTGTGCGAATGTTAACATTTTTGATCTTGAGAGAAATAAGCAAGGCTACATGCATAAGAAAAATTTTTCAATATCATGTGTTCTCAAGCATGCGTTTTACCATGTGATGAGCGAAGAAAACCACACATATATATATATATGGCGTCTTCGTTTTGCAATAAATATCAGTAGGAAGTAGCTGTCTGTGAGTTCGTTTTCGTTTACCTTGTCTTGGTGCACTTATCAGTTTCAGCATGTCGCTTTACCAACTAGCTCGGACTCGGATTCTCGTGCAACACACTTGCATACCTGCCAATCTGGGGACCTCAAAGGTGAAAGGGAGTGGGGTGGGGTGGGGGGGGGGGCGAAGCCGGCCCCATAAATTGACTAAATAGGTAGGGGGTGGGGCGCTGCGACGAACCTTCGCCCCCCACAGAAGGGGAACCCTGCGTACGCGGATGCTGTCGCTTGGCTGCTTTTCGTTATTGCTTTTGAGGAATGCAGTAACCTTACATACAGCTAGTAATGATGTCCAGTAAAGTTCTGAGACGTCAGCGATCGTACTGGTACACGCAATTATACGGCGCGTGCAATGAAGGGACATAGTTTGCCGTGTTCACCTGACAGCGAGTAGCCCGTCGGCAAAATAAGTCGGGACGCGCGACTGGCGACCACAATCAGGTAAAACTGCATCGCCGCGCCGTCTGACGTCTGCCGAAACATCGCAGTGCGCGTGCGCGTCCTTTCACGCTCGCAGCGATGTCTTTGTACGCGCTTGCAGCGCAATAGCGTGGCCTCCGAGATTAGCCGGCTGCGCACGGCGCGCCGCCGGCTAATCTCGGAGGCCATGGCAATAGCTGAATAAATGCAGCGTTTTGCGGTAGGGGCGCTTTCTATGTTCAATCTGTCACGGGCTCAGTTCGACGGGGGCACGGTTGGCGAGAAGCGCGCGGTGCCCTCACTTTCGCGATTTATAAGATAACATATCTTGTCTCAGTGACAAACCGGTGCCACATATGCAAAATTAGTTCCCTTCTGTGCATGTTTCTTTTTTTTTTTGTAATCGTACTGAAATGCGTACGAGGGCACCGAAAACGAACAGACGTCGAGCCGAAAACATGCTTCACTTTACTAGCATACGATTACCAGACAAGGTCCGGCTGCTACGCGTGATCTGTCGGTAAATGCGAAGCGAGCGGTGTACTACTCACTGCCAACGTGCAACCGGCGAACTTTGCGCGCGATGGACTGAACAAAGAAAGCGACCCCTACCGCAAAACGCCACATGTAATCACCTAGCCTGCTGCAAGCTCGTAAAAAGACATGGCTACGAGCGTGAAAGGACGCGCACGCGCACTGCGATGTCTCAGCAGACGGTAAAGGGCGCGGCGATGCAGCTTCATCTGATTCTGATCGCCACTCGCCCGTCCCGACTTATTTTGCCCACGCGAGTACGCTCTTTCGTACGACAGCAAAGTACCATGCATGGCGAACACCATAGAAGAACGTTCAAAAATTTTACAACCTCTCTCATTTGTCATCGTTATTTTCTTTACGTATACGTAGAGAAGGCTATATTACGGGAGACTCATCGCCGCGCCTGTACTACCATAGTTCGCCGAAATTCAGGAGTGCCGCGGGCAAATCGGGAGAGTTGGCAGGCATGCACTTGTAGCGCTTCGTTGCTCGCAAACAGGAAAGCTTACCTTTTCAGCAATAGGACCAAATCCAAAAGCGCTCTCCGTGTGGCTCCCAGCGTACACTTCGTTGAATGCTTGATCGGAAGCACTCCGCTTGCGGCGAGCACTATCTTCAACGGAAGCCGTTGACAGACGAGACGCACTGCGCCGCACTGAAGTCGTTGTTCCGTACTTGCCGATCCACCACGGATTCGGAGATTGCAGTGACACGCACTATATCTTTTGTACGCGTGAACTACGTCACCGTGGAAGCCGTCGAAGTACACATCCAAAAGAAAGCAGGTGAATCGATGAACAATCCGCCACCGTTAGCATGCAGCAAACGCGCACACGACATGTCAACGACAGATTCAAAGATCGCCTGTTGATGATGATCGTGACGCGCAGTTGCCCCGAGTCCGAAACCGAAAGTCATCGCCTCCGAGATTAATATCACTATACCAGTGAATTGACTTTAGCAGCGCCGTTTTATAATAATCTTTAGAAACAAAAAACCAGGACATATTGTAATATTTTATGTTTAACAACATGTTTGTGCTAGTAGAGCTTTAAAGCATGTTTTTTCTTTCTTTCTTTTTTTTTTTCAGCTACTGCTGACGTGTGCAGGTGGCAAATTCGTAGCCTTCGAGATTCACATTTTTCTTTTTCCGAGTAGAGCGTCGTCGGGGCATTGTTTCGACGAGTTGGAGTTAAAATTTCGTTACCTGTGCATAATAGATATAACTAGGAGGCTAAGGAAGGGCGGGGGGGGGGGGGGGGGCATACGAATGTGCTATCACTCTGTGCATTGTAAGGCAATGGTAAGGGCTGTCAATCACATTTAGCAGAGCGATGAATTGGGCTTGTTGGAGGTGGTTCATGGTTTCTTGTTGCGCTGCGAATGAGTTGTGAGTTTGCGCACCACCTGTCCTGTAGTCCCTGTATCGTCCTCGTCCCGTCATTCGCAGCGCAACAAGAAATCATGAACCTGTCAATCAGAATGCCACAAGTCAACTGCGGTTCCTCCTTCTTGTGGCACGGGTACATTGTACTAGTGTCGTCTGTGATCGCTCACGCGTACAATGTACGACCCACGAGGGTTCCTCGACAAAAAAAGAAAATGAAAAATAAAGCGCCCGCAGAGTGATGCGTCCCATTGGAGAAGTTCACTTGTGGTGCTTAGCGGGTGTGCGCCTAAACTGTGCTGCGGCGTGCCATGCGTGTACAGCAGCTGCAGCAGAGTGAGCTCAGACAGTTCAATGTAAACATGCCTAGTTTCATGGTAATACGTACGCTGCATACTGTCACTTTGAGCTGATCCGTGATCATAAGTTTAAATATAACTCACTGATAAAATCAGCGACTTATGAACTGATGTGAAATACTTCAATGTACAGGAATATGTGCACCCCACTGTAAATAAAACAGGTGTTCTAAAAGAAAAGCTCATTGTGATTTCAAATTATAAAACGCGCATGATGACCTGTCGAAAACAGTGTGTAATCGTTTCATGATATATGTTTAAGCGCAACACCATCTCTTTTACCATCCTTTCAGTCAGAATGATGAATGGTTATGAGGGGCTGCAAAATACTTTTTTAGTATGAATCACACAAAGTCAACCCATGAAGCCGTTGAACGTTTCAGGAATCTTGTGAATAATGCAAACAAGAGAGTGGTACATTAAATGTGGTATATAGCGTGGTATATGTCGGCGAATAAAAAAGTGAAACGAAAACAAAAGCCGAAACATCGATCTTTTCACCGAAAAGTTGCTATGCGGTTTGATTGTATCCGTTGGCATGTGATACGTATTGATGATTCTAAAAAAAAAACAATAGGTGTAACATTCAAAGAAACACCCTTGGGTGGAATTTGTGAACATACACCCTAGGGTGTAATTTGTGATCATACACCTATAGTACACCCAAAAATGAAAAAAGGGTGCACAAAGGGTGGTTTACGTGAAATTCCACCTTTTTGGATAATCTTGGCAAAAAAAAGGGGTGT
>JALIZH010013450.1:0-14022 GCA_030522465.1 Rhipicephalus appendiculatus | reverse complement strand
GGATAATCTTGGCAAAAAAAAAGGGGTGTCCGATGGGTGTTTTATCGAAAATCCACCCTTAAGGGTGTGAAACGGTTTACAGTGTACGTTGAGGCACACATGCCTTGCGTGCGTCTGGTGTGTTTGCGAGCTTAATGGACATTTACGGGGATAGAGAAACGTGTATAGAAAACCCCGGTCGTCACCACCGGCAGCTTGCAGGCGAAGTCGAGCTCTAAAACTTCTTCAAATTACCTTCTCCTGCCACATCATCACGTTTCTCCTTCCTACCACCTTCATTACACGACTCACAAGAGCGATGGCCACAAGCGGATTGAGATTGCACCCTTTACCCTCCACTCTCTTCCTATTGGGGGATGTCATGTGCGGGATCCTATTTAAAGCAGATGCACTCCTGTTTCTTCTACGTGTCTTGCCCCCTCTCCTAGAGATCACCCGCTTCTTCGACACAGTATCAGCACCGATACAAATACGTCCTGCCGACACCGTCCATTCTTCCTGGAAGATGTGTTGTCTTCTGTCGTCGCTCTTCGACCATCGATCCTGGTCGTGAGTATTATGTGACGCCTTCTAAGAGCGGAGCTCCTTAAGATTTTCGTTTTCCCCAGGTAATGCGAACTTAAACTATCATCATGAGTCGGCAGGAGCTCTCGTCGTCCTCCTCTTTATCTCCTGCTTCGGTTCCAAAAGACGTGTGCCGATTTCTCCGGTGCGGGAGTTAATCACTGTGATAGGCGAGAGAATGAGTACAGAGATATATATATATATATATATATATATATATATATATATATATATATATATATATATATATATATATATATATATATATATATATATATAAAGAGAGAAATTCTCGGCGAAAATTTTTTCTTGGTAAGGCGGGATTCAAACTGAAGTAGCAACAATGTGAAGGCGAGCATTCGAACCACTCGTCTATCCAGGAACGTCAGCAACCCATAGCATAGCCTTCTACAGTATACTATAGCAATTAACAAAACACGTTGCGGGGCTAGTTGGTGATACATTCTTATTTAAAAATTGTACTGTTACATTAAAAGAGGACAAGAAGAAAAGTAGGCTACATGACACAGCGCCCGTCCTGTCATGTACTGTTCTTCTTGTCCTCGTCTAATGTACCGCTACAGTTTCTAAATACTATAGCAAGATTACGGGAAAGGGAAATGAAGGTGAGGAGGAGGGATAGGAGCAGAACCATGCGCATGACCGACGAGCATGGTCGACGCTGACGCGCAAAGATATGGCATCAACAAGCACATAATAAACACTGGTATTCGATGTGAATTCATCGAAAGCGTAGGCAGTTGAGGAGAGAAATGACAATGTGTGCTCTCCCGAGGAATAGGGTAACTTACTCCGGTGCACGTTATTATATATGCGTGACCAGAATGCACGTCACCACAAGCCGTTCTTATTATCTAGAAACACTGTGAATTAACGCAAGACCTCAAGAATGAGCGATTGCATACAACAGGTAAGGACGTGTGAAACTGCTGAATGACAAGAAAAGCACTGTCATGTCACAACCAAAAAAGCGAATTCAGAATCTCATAGCAATTCAAACGCCTGGCTGACACACCTATCTCCTCCCTTGATGCGAAATGCTTCAATTATTTCCCTTCTTTGCTTCTAGTGCTCGTCCATGGTGACTGTGTCACAAAGTTTTGGTTGAGGTTCGCACTCCTTGCAGTGCATCACGAAGTGCGAACACGGGGGCCCCCCTTTAGCAAACTCTGATGGTCGCGATTGCTAGTAAAAAGCTGTTTTGATGAGAAGCGCAACCGTTGGGCCAACTTCAACGTGGCAGCCTGAGCTGACGCTAGAGAGTGTGATACGAAGAGTGGCAACTCGCAAGCCTGTGGTTACGCGCCCTCTCATTCCATTGGAACGCGACGGGACGCCTGGTGACGCAAGATGTACGTGGCGCAGGCTGGTGCGTGGCAACACTTACGTGTGGTCTTGCATCAATAAAGCCGTCACGAGGAGGAACTGATTGCGTACTCACACCCAGCATGAGGTAACAACTCACCAGCAAAACATCCTATAGTTGTGAGCAATTTGAGATCGAACACTGAAATTATATTTTAAAGGCCATAGTGGCTAAACGCAGCTGGCAGGCGCAAACGTGTTCAGAACACCAGGTGCTATAGTGCAAAGGTATCTCTTTCAATTCAGTATATCACGCTCATATTAGTACATCGCTAGTAATTGTTCAACAAAAATGACTTCGCTGTTCCAGCTCCTATTGCTCATGATGATACATAGGCTGATAAATTATATATATAAATTCTGGCTCGGTGCCATCACCCCGAGAATACAGTTCCCTTGCCAGCCGCGCTGTGGCTTGCACATGCTTTCCCTCTGGCGGCAAAATTAATGAGGATAGATTGCTCCAAGCACCACAACCCCAGGAACCCTCGTGGTTTATATACATCTCTCAGCATACCACGGTGTTGCGTCTTTCATCGATAGAACAGGCCTGCATTATGCTTCTCGCCCCTCCAGTGGAGTGGTTGAGCAGTTAACTTTGCTTTTTCTTCTTTGCGCTTGGCTTCCCAAAGATGTGTTTACGCCAGTATATCTTCTTGGGCGTGAGGTTGTGCAGAGCGTTGCGTGACCCACGTTAAGCGTCAGACCATTCAAATTCGCTAGCACTCGCTCTCTGTCACCCTTTTAGTGATTATGACAATGAAATGTTAGGGTGCGGTTGAATCAGGCGCACTCGACGGAGCCCGGCTGCCCTTTTGATTCTCTTAATTGCTTCGTTAAGAGTCATGGTATTGCGGAGATCTGACATTATGCTGTTAATCTCTACCAGCAGCGGGCACATGGCTGTGTGGTCGGGAGGCATAAGGTGTTTGATCCTATTCGATTGAGCGTTGACGAACACCTGTTGGTTGCTATAAATCACACCTTAGCTGCTGCGTGTTCAGAGCTTTTGTACGGCTTTCATGTTCAGTGTTGCCCTATCACCCAGTGTGCGCTGCCATATGGCTATGAATTCGCTTTATTGCGACAAACGATTGCAACTGAGTCAAACTCCACTCAAGCCCATTATTAAGGGTGTTCGAATAGTGTATTTTATGAGGGAATCGAATGCAAATTAAATAATATTCGAATATTTATAGAATATTCATCCAACGAAAATAGAGATTTTCAAAATTCCGCAACATTTCGATGACTATTAGATCCTCAGGTCGCTTTTGCTTTGTGATATATTCTAACGCCGCAATACTTTGTAGGAGTATTGGAATATGTACAAAGAATACATATCTCCGCTAAACTTTCACTACATTTGACGTCCAAGGGAAAAATTATTTACCGTCGCCACATCCTACACGTTCCCCCCCCGCCCGCCACTTGCGCTGTTGTAAATGTACCAGTATTCAAGTGTAGTGGTCAGAGCATAGCGTTTTGTATGAAAGTGAGCACGTTGTCGCAAAAGAGTATCGAAATTATACTGCACAAATTACAACCGAAAGGAATCTGGTGCCATTAAAAAATTAAGAATGAATGTCTAAAAAACCTTGGGCAGCTACGCACTAGTGGTGCGAAGACTGTCGAATCAGCGGAGCTGGTGGCCTTCATGTTCTCATTTCCATCCTCCTCACCGTTCCTTCTCTCTCCTGCCTCCTTGCTATATTGTACTGTGCATTGCTATGGGATGCTTTGCCCTCTTCCCTGCTTCTATCCCTGCTTGTCACCATGATTTTCCTTCCCCACCCCCTTGCTATACTGTACTATACTATACTTTATTACACAATGCTATACTATACTATACTATATTACATTACACTATACTATACTATACTATACTATACTATACTATACTATACTATACTATACTATACTATACTACACTCTTAACCGCGTATCCTCTATGTATACCTTTACCAAAATTTATCCTTTATTCTATAGGTTACATGGGTCGACGTTTTTGTGTTTTTTTGTCTTCCCAAGTTTTAAAGGTTTACATGCTGATTCACAGAGGTTACAATCTAAATTTAGAGGTATATGGCTCGTGTATACCTTTAACGGTGACCTTTAGAGTTGACAGAGTCTTCGCCGTATACGTTTAGGCGTTTACATTAAACGGGCAAGGGTTACAGATTCGGCGAGGGCGATCGGGAAAGGAAATTGTATTGCTCCAATCGCGCGCAAGCAGCCCTGAAATGGCTTGGTGCTTGCGTGTGCTAGAATACTGGCAAGTGCGCCGCCCACGGCGCGCGGCAATGTGGGCGAGGTGGTTGTTAGAGCGATGAAATACTTAGAGGGCCGTGACATTCTGAGGTGTTCTACCGCAACGTTCGCGGTAAGGAGAAAAAAAAGTATGGTACCTGCTTCTGTACCTCGTCTCCTGCGTCGTTTTCAGCCTAATCCCGCTAGTCGGCGGTCGTGATTTGGAGCAATGTTTGCCGAAGGGAACTGTGAAAACACGACGGGTCCAGGGAGACGAGGCGTTATTTCAAACGCGCGTCAATAACGATGGTCCCTCGTGCGGATAGCTGTATCCTAGTTCGCAAATCCGGTGGCAGACCATCGACAAGCCTCTCTCTCTCTCTCTCTCTCTCTCTCTATATATATATATATATATATATATATATATATATATATATATATATATATACACACACACGCACGCCGAACAGAGGCACACGTTAGCAACCAACAGCCAGCGCTGCAGGAAACTACGCCCATAAAGCGCTAACTGGAACACTCTTATGCTATAAATTCAGCTTATGGTGGCTGAAACAAGCAATTTACTAATTTTGCCTTCTACAATCACAGCGAAATTACGCGGTATGAAGTCTCACGGACATAACTGCCATAGGCGTGCGCAGGGTTACCGTTCAGGGGGGGCGAAGGTTCGTCGCAGCGCCCCCCCTTCCCTATTAAGTCAATGTATGGGGGCAGACTTTGCGCCCCCCCCCCCCCCTCTTAAGTTCTTAGGGGACTAGGGGGGGGGCGATCGCCCCCCTCTGCCCCCCCCTCGTGCGCACGCCTATGATAACTGCTACAGAGGCTGTTCACGAAGCTGTCTGCTCCGCGATTACAGCACTTCTCTTGCGCTCAGCGCCCTCTCATGGCACCTTGAGTTTCTCAGGGAGCCCATATACAGCAACTATGTTACACTATAGTCTCATCCCACTACCTGAACGTGACGCGTTCGTTGTATACGTGTGGCGGCGTGCTCGTTATGATTTTAAAATGCCCGTTAAGCACAAAGAAATTTGTGGCGTGTTACGTGGCCGGTGCAATGAGCTCCAATGCGATTGCAAGCAATATATGGTGGTGTGCGCCGTCGACGATGCCAAGGAGCGCATTCGATGCGTCCCAGCGCCCACAACAGGATTGCTGATCTCGGTAAGCAAAGTTTTGTTTTGCAGCCGTTGTGTGTTTTCCCTTTTGTGTGCCCTGACAAATGTTGTTGCCTCTCGTATTCAAGAATTAGGTAATCTAGTATTAAGATATAAATTTTGTGGCATTATTTTGTTAAAAGTAGTGCTCACTTGCAATTGACGGACTTATCACGCGAGCACGTAATACTTGCCGTGCCTGCACGTGTGAGCTTAGCATCTTTTCGCAACGTTGTTAGGTAAGGAGTGTTACGTACCATGTTCTGGCTGATGTGCCGTTTTGCGGTGTAGTGTTTGTGCTAAAAGTGTTGTCCGCCCCAGGACTTATTCAAACCTCACTCAGGCGCACGCTAATGGAAAGGCGGCTCTGTGTTCTCTCGGCGGCACACTTGTGTGGCCCCTCGCGCTCTCCACGACCACCTTGTTCTTCTCATGTTACCGCGAGCGCAGTTGGAGAACGATGCTGAAATGAGTGGATAAGCATTTACCAGTGCGTTCCTTCATCTAACAACCCAGTCTACGGCTGCAAAGCGAAATAATCGCTTCCGATGCGGTCCACCGAAGCATATATATGGTAGGAGAATCTGCGTGCATGTGTGAGCTGCTTGTTGCCGGTGTTATATGAGCACACGTATGCCAGGCGGCATATGGGCATGAGGCCAGTCGTGGGCTCTTAATCTGCGCTGTGGTTTTTGTTCGTACCTCGCCTCGGGAACACGGCTACGCGTGGCTACGCACCTGCGGAGTGTCATTGCATCTAATCTGCTCATGAATCAATGCTGAGTGGTGCGAGAAGAGGGACATCGATGAGGTGCTTCGTGTCCTTTTCACGAATTAAAACGGGCTCGTCCGCGTTTGCGGAGCCGTGTTCAACCTCGGTGTGATTTGATTGACCGTGTGCTCCGTTTGTACCGTCCTCCAGGCTCATATACTGGTTGGCGTGAGCAGTGAATCCCTGCGTATTTATTATTAAAAAGGCACTGAAAAAAAAAAAAGAGTTTTGCACCTTGTGTTTTCTGTTGCTAACGGCCCATTTATCACGGCCGGAAAGCTCGTTTACTTGAGCGCGTGATGGTTAATAATTGGAATACTGTTCTAGTGCCCAGTGAAGTTTCGGTTTAAAAGAGCATTGAGTGAGGCGGGACCCAAAGTGCTTTTCGTGTAAACATAGCTGGTTACGTCAGCTCTCAAAACCGCGTTCACATGAGCTCCGCATTGAAAACTCTTTTCAACCAAGGCTCTCAGAGTGCTGCTATAATCCCCCTCTGGTATGTTGTAAATATATATGCGTCACCCCCCCCTCCCTTACATTTGCATTGCCGGGGCAAGGACGTCAGCATTTGTACACCCGTGCAAGTCCATTAAAGGCCAACTCCGGCGATTTTTTGACCGTGTCAGGGTAATGGTGCTTTTACGTTCCTGAGACACTCTTGTCACGCGCCCGACAGCTGGAATGCTCAGCAAATTCGAAAATAATTTTTAATAAGCAAAAAAGGCGCAATACTGAAACCGAAACCCAACCGAGTGCACTGTCTACGTATGACGTAGTAGTTTGTTACGAACCGGAAGTCGTGCAAGGCATGCTGGTGCCGCCGGCGCGGAATATCACACGCTCCTCCACCGAGAACAGAATATCGCGCGCCAAACCAGCGCAGCGCCGGCAAAACACCGTCGCCTTGTGGCCAGCACAATATACGCTGTAGCGGCCAAAGTTAGGGAACCCATCGGCTGCGTCACTTCCGTCGACCGGCAAACCAACACGTCACACACGCAATGTTGCCAGTAATTGTGGGGAGCCGGGTGGGCGTTTGCAGACAATCTTTAAAATTCATTTGCAAACAATCAGCGCATCTCTCAAGCTTGAAATTTGGCATAAATGACGGAAATGTGCAAAGGAACGTACCCAGCGAATTTCATTGAGATCCATTGACCTCGAAAAATCGCCGGAGTTGGCCTTTAAGGAGGTGCCCCCTCTTTCCGTTGCAGAGGTGGGCTAGAAAAGAGCGCTCGCTAGGATGATGACAGCTAACACGAACTCGTGAATCAGGTGGCCGTTGGTTAGATAGATTAGATAAATTAGATGGAGTGGCCAGGTGAGAGAATGTGGTATAAAATGGGTTAAAATCGCAAAGCAATGCTTCAGTTAAAATTATTGGTCCGTGAGATTAGTGGCCTTGCTGAAACTGGTAGATATAGCAGTTTAACATAATGAGATCTATGAATGGTGCAGTCCCTGACGAAATTTTTTCAACTCTGAGTGCGATGTACTGAGCTTTATTTCCCTGTGTGCAGATTACTCTATCCTGAATAGGCTCCACCATATTTTTATGTTTTCATGCTCATTCCTTTCTACTGTTTTCCACAGAGTGTCTTCATACGGAGGCTTTCTCTGCAAAGAAAAATGCAGCGGCACCGACAGAAAAGAAGTAATACTGCTCTCTTGGATGAATCCAGGCCAGAACTAACAAAAGAGTTGGCATTGGCAGAGTTGCAGGTAGGCTGCAATTTTTATTTAATTTTCATACGAGACAAAATACTCTCAAAGGACGTTTATGTTCTTTATCCTTCCATGTCAATGGGGGCCTTAATTGTTTTGTCATATTTGTATTTTTGTGTATTCTAGTTATTGGCTTCGAACAGCTTAAAATGGGCCACAATCAACTACGAAACATTTTTGTGCCTCTTGAGAGCCACATACCAAGACCGCTGCCAACACCATGTAGACCCCTTGGCAAATTATTTTTTGGTGGAAGAAACAGTAGGTTTATACTTGATATCACCGTTGATTTAAAACATCGTTTCTGAGCAGTGGCACACAATAGCGTTGTAAACTCACACAGGAAAATTAATCTTGTGGCGTTGTATTCAAGGCTCCATTGATTTTTCCTTACACTCAAGGTTTATTATAACATAGGTATAGCCGAATGACTTGTTTCAAATTCACTTTTTTAAGGCGCGTGAAGGGAAAATAAGTGTTTTTTTTTGTTTTTTTTTTTTTGCTTCTGCCCTAGCTTTGTGCTGAGCTCCAACTGCGCTTTGGGTTCACTGTGGATGAAACGGAACAACGGCTAAAAAAGGCGGCACAAGTTTTCTCCGAGAAGGAAGGAAGAGAAACTTCATTTTTAGAGCGCTCGAAGCACTTGCAAGGTTCGTCAGAGCACTCACTGATCATTGAGGTAAGTATTTTCTTTTTTCTCTGCCTAACTGTATTCGAAAAGCGTGAAAGACGCAGTACACTGATAAGTGCTCATGTGTCAAATGACGTGCGAAAAATAGACTTGGACGAATGCTGAATGTCTAGCAAATGGCTGCATTTAGTATATAACACCCTTTTTTGGGTCTTTGATGATTCTAATTACAGGCTGCTCTACCGACAGAAATAAAAATTGCTTCACCACATGTATACGTCCAAGCTTGGGTGTATGGAGGCAGCAAAGAAGAAATAATTCACCTAAAGGAACTGAATATTGAGCGTGCCGTCGTCATATGCTTTCTCATTTACTACCTGAAAAACCTCATGTACCCATCTGCATTTTTGCAAACCCTGAATATGGTTCAAAAACTTTTAAGACCTCAAAAACCTATCCCACGTGGGCTTATTTTAAACCGATAGTGTTTCTTGGCGCTTTTGATGAAAAAAAACGTCTGATCACTGTATATGCAATTGGTTGGTCAAACTTTATTGCCAAAGATTACTTGGGCAGATGTTTGGAAGTTCTCATCTAAATATTTTTCCAAGAAAAACTTTTCAGTTACGTATAGCTGAATTACTGTATATTTTTGCATTTTAAATAAAGCGTTTCATGCTTTTTATTTCTCTGACTAATTCGTTTAATTTGCTTTGCATCCGAACGAATGTCTGAGAGCCTATGCTCCTGCATGAACTGTTCGGCTTTGTGTGTGCCGAACAATTTCACATATTTCTCACACAAATTACCATGCACACGCAGGCTTTATAAACATTTATTGATTAGAAAGTTTGTGTACTACTAAGCTAAAAAGCACGGTAAGCCGATACGCCTGTCTTTCTTTCAGGGCACTTTTATTTTCCAGGTGAATGAAAGGAAAATGCAGCTTGCTGAATGGAAGGGATATGAACCCACAACTTCTGCATGTCCCGTGTGATGTTCTTTCTCTAATGGAAGAGTTTTGCACGAGGCATGCAGAGGTTATATAAGGTTAATTCCATGCAGTGATCTGCTGTATTTTTCATAAAAGTTACATTTGAAGGTTTACAGTATAACCTTTCTGTTTAGAAGTTTTTCAAATACCTATACGGACACAAACACGCTATACCTCTAATAAAAGTTACAATTTTAGAGGTTGCTAGTTACCTTTTGCTTTAAAGGTTTTTCTGTGACTTAGAAAACTGTCGTGACCTATATGGTAGAAGTTACCATATTAAAAGGTAATGCATAACCTTTAAATTAGACAGATACGAATCTTAAAAATGTATGCCTCTACTAAAGGTTACGCGGTTAAGAGTGTACACGTGGCTATGCTATGCTTTCTTTCTATCTCCTTCTTTCTCTGTCTGTTTCCATATTTCTGTCTCTTTCAGCCTTTTCTTTTTCTCCGTCTATTTCTCTTACTGTTTGTCTTCCATTATTTCGATCTGTCTTTCTCTTTCTCTCTATCTTTTCATCGTTCACTCGCCCAGAGCAACGCAATCATATCGTTGTCATAAATACTTCTTTTGCTACCATGCTTAGATAGAAGAGTGGTTACGACGTTCGCCTTCGGACCGTGCGTATCTGTTCCAAACATTGCGCGAAATCATGAGTAGAGAAGGCGAAGAATGATATAGCTATGTCAGGTAGCTGCTAGGCCACCGGAGCGACGACATGGCTAGACGGAGAAGGTGCGCTGTCATAGCTGCTTGGCACGGTGATCCAGAGCGTTGCCAGTGCTAGGCGAAGTGAAGCGAAGCTGTGCCAAGTGGTTGCTAAGGAACGTGCAGTAACGTCATAATTTGTTGCAGTTTTTGCGAACACCGCGCAGCGCAACGGAAAGCTTTATTAAAACAGAGAAGTGCAGCATTTTTTAGCTGTACCCCAAAATGAAGCGCCTGCGATTAACATCGTGTCGATCACTTATCATTGCTGCCTCCAAGTGAGAAAGCATTATGATGAATATTTATGACAACAAAAAGACTGACACATCAGAACTGGTAAGTTTAGTGGCCGGTTGTTTTGAAGTCTGGAGGACTGATGACATTTACAACAGTGTCGCTGTATTGCAAACATACAAAGAAGTTACGAATCCTTCATTAGAACAATAAATAACTTCCTCCGTTATACTGTAAAGCAGTAGTGCTGCACAATGGATAAAGTTCCTGTATAAAGGCGAAAGCATTAGATGCCACATGAAGCGCGAAGATTGTTCGTCGGCGTCAACACGAGCGACGCAAAAAGTCACCATACCACGATGACACCATCTTATGACGTCATCATTACGTTGCTATGGTGTCACATGTCAAATGATGTCGTCATCGCATGATATCGTCGGTACATCAAAGGTGGGCCGATCACAGAGTCAGTGTAAAACCAGGTTTAGTGTAGAAACTTTCGGAGGAAGGCCGGAGAGTATCCAGCTGACAAGGTTAAAAGATGACCTTTGCTTTCGAGTCTTCTAAAGTTAACGCATAAAAGACCGCGTGAGTTCTTATTGGCTATGCAAAAAACTCACGCCAGGTTCTCCAAATTATTATGCAATCGCTGTTTGAAAATGTTAGAGCATCTCCAGTCGACCGGCCCAAAACCTGCGCCTACATTTCTATAGTTAGCATGTCGCTGTCTTTATTCTGTAACTTTTCCCGTTTCCCCTTGCGGATTTGCTGAAAGCTAACATATTCAGGCAATTGTCAACTGTGTAGCACTGTTTTTTGTTCTGCACCGCCGCTCAGATTTGCCCAAATCTTTGTTCCAGGAAGGAACGCTGCTATCAAGAGCCGGCGTGACGCTCGACCCCCGGGTCCATACAAATCCTGACACAAGCTGCTCCTGGTGTCTCTCACCCAAGCGTAAAACAAGATAACACGCACGTGCTATAGTACACACATGCATGTACAACCGGGACTGCAGGAAGAGTAGGAATAGCGCTTCCACAGCGGTCTTACCCCAAAGGGAACTGGCCGTCACGTAAAGAGTACCCCTGTTGAAAATCCCAGAATCGCCCACCATAAAATTTATGCTGGGAATGCTGGAAATTGTGGTGGGTATGATGGAAAATGTGGTGTACATGCTGGGAATAATGGTGGGCATCGTGGGACACTTGGTGCGTGCGCCGGGTGGATACTGGGAAAGTAGGTGGGTTGGTGGACCCTCGGTGGGTATATTGGGTGGGTGGTGGAGACACACGAATGGTGGCTGCCGGGATATGTGGTGGCTGTGCTGGGTGGATGCAGGGACACTTCGTGTTTGGTGGGAGACACGGTGGGCAAAGTGGCTGGATGGTGGCATACGTGCTGGGTGGTTGCTTGGTGCAATAGATGTGATAATAAAACATGATGAAGAGCCAGCATCGATTGGCACGTGTGTTGCTTATTATATATGCTTGGTCATCAAACACATCCGCAGGGAACAGACACTTTTCTGATAAGCACATGCTCAGACGGACTTCCTGCTCGGGAAAGTGCGATTTTCTTTTGTAGCCCTTTCCGGCTCCACCGTTTGCCGAAACCTAAGCCTTTTTTTCTGACCGGGTTACTACGTTTTTCCTATTCTAAATAGCACAGGAAAGAGGCACAAATGAAGTCACAGAGAGATGAAGTTCAGCCTAAATTCTTAATTATATAGTATAGTTTAAAGTGAGAGTATAGAAAGACTCAAATATACCTTAGGCGCGCAGCCGTGCTCCCTCATTGGCTGCAGAAATGAGCGCGTTTTTCTTTCTTCCTCTGAACCACTCCTACTGCTACTATACCTTGATAACCAGCCACAGTGGTCTCGTGCCTATGGACTCGACTGCTGACCCGTAGGTCGTGGGATCGAATCCTGGCCGCGGCGGCCACATTTTAATGTAGGTGAAAATGCTTGAGGCCCGTCTACTAATATTTAGGCTCACGGCAAAGAACCCCAGGTCGTCGAAATCTCCAGGGCCCTCCACTACGATGTCTCTGATAATCATATGGTGGTTTTGGGACGTTAAACTCCATCAAATACTATTATTATTATTATTATTATTATTATTATTATTATTATTATTATTAGTAGTAGTAGTAGTAGTAGTAGTAGTAGTAGTAGTAGTAGTGGTATTATGAAATATACCTTGACGTAGTGAGAGGAAGAATATGTGGGATTCACTACTTTTGGTGGATATGACTGACACCTTCAATTACCTGAACATTTTGGCCTCCTAAAGAACCGGGCTTCTCTTAACATCAGTGCATCACTACGAGCATCTTATTAAAGCGGAAAGCTTAGATGCCTTATCGAAAGCGAAAATTGACATTCGGCGATGGGAGCACGAGAGATGCGAAAAATTTTCATCGTGTGAAGACGTCATCATGTCGATATAGTGACGTCAGCATGGTGTCATCCTATGAGATCGTCGCTAGTTGATAGGTTAGCCGATTACGGTGGCAGTGCAAAGCTATAGTGAGGTACAGAAACTAGGTGAGGGCTGCAGAACTTCGACGCAGTGCAAAAATCTCGTAAGGTGCAGGAAACCTTCGCAGGGGGGTGGGAGAGGATCAGTACATGAACTGGGTCGAAAAAGAAGATTACTTACGCCTTCGAATCGCCTTAGACGAATGCGTAAAAGATCCTGAGAGTTCTTCCTTGGCAACTCGATGCCACGTCACGTCTCTTCTCTAACGCCCCCCAAATGGAACGCATACTGATAAACAGTAGATGCGGGGTCTTTGAACACCGTGAAGTACAGCACATAGAGTACAGAAAATAGGCATAGACCAAACACTCGAGAACACATCGCCGCATTCGCAATTCGCGTTGTTCCCAACTCGAAGCGGGTCACGCGCAAGTTTATTACGAAAGTGTCTTTGTTACCAGCGGAAACGTGACGGCGCGGTACCCTAGGGAAAGCTGGGGGGTTCTATCTGGGAAAAAAAACACGGCGACGCTCGCCACAACGGCCGCGCTACCGAGGAACGGCAACGTAATCTCACTGTACTTGCATTTATTTATTTATTTATTTATTTATTTATTTATTTATTTATTTATTTATTCATGTACCCTAAAGGCCCGACGGCATTACATAGGGGGGGGGGGGTAGTAGCATACATACATAAAAAGAACATGAACAATAAAGTAATAAAAGGTTTGAAAAAATGAATCACATCGTATCAATAATAAAAATCATACAAAAGTAATTATAAGGACAACACTGCACTAAAAAGGAAAGCGTACACACAAGAACAAACGAGGCTGAACATTTGTATCCTAAACAGTAGTCAATTGACAGAGTTATACGGCAAGCTAGATAAATCACTGAAGCTTGGGCGAGTTTTTAAGACATGATCACTCAAACTGAATTTATTAGAAAAAAAAAACGGATGAATAAATCCGGTATTCGATGGCGCATATATGCGCGCACTTGCACAGACGCCTCAAAAAACAGTCAGTGTGGTATGACACCCGCTTTTTGCAATAGATTACTTTCACTATCCGGTAGATTCAGCGAG